>JBBKCR010000002.1:16978721-16994509 GCA_037577295.1 Ladigesia roloffi | reverse complement strand
AAAATCTGCGTTTGTGTTCTGCTGAGGAAAAAATGTCACCTTCGACTTGGATGCCCTGGGGGTAAGCAAATAAAAATAAATTTTTCATTTTAGAGTGAACTGTCCTTTTAAGCAGTGCAATTACAGCATCACTGTAATCACACTGCTTAACTCAGGTAAATAGGTTAAATGCAGAGAATATGTTCCTTTACCTTTACCATATTTAGTGGGTGCTTTTAACCAAAGTGACTTCCATTCCCTAACTACAGGAGGTTAGGTTTAAGGGTCTTGCTCAGGAACTCAATGGTTGTCTGCTGTATCCTACCCAATAGGCCACCAGTTCACACTGTGGTGTGTTTATGTGTGACAAATGGCCTCTTCACACTTAAGTAGCTAGCATCCAAATACTTTTTGGGGCCACTGCAATAGTGTGGGGAAAAAAAGCAGAATGACTTATGGTCTTTTTCCATTTGTCTGTTGATTCTACTTGATTTTCTTTCTGTGCTACTCATAATTTATAGTGCCATCACTGAGGTTCAAACCACCGTCAGAGAGGGAGAGGAACATATGTGTTGAAGTAGGCTCGCCAGTTGTTCTGAAATGTGAGATTCCATACTCGGCAACACGTGTTTGGTGGTATAAAGATGGCTCAGACCTCTTGCCCCAGAATGGACTAAATATCCAAGCAGATGGAAATGTGAGAAAACTAACTATTCAATCAGCCAAGCTGTCTGACAGTGGAAACTACACCTGTGGCATTCCTGATGATGCTGTATCATTCACAGTGAATGTTCAAGGTGATTTTCATTATTTAAAGTTTATCAAACAACTAGATTTATAACCATATAAAGGAACACTTAACAAACAACTGGATTAATGTTGTGGACAGAAAGTTGATAACTGCGTATGCCTAATCTGTTTCAACTCTTAAAGTCCTCTGATTAACATACTGCTAGTGGGATTATGTGGATAGGCTTTGTTTCATGTTCATATTTTGGTCTTCCTTTAATCTAAAACATGTCCATAGCTTCTCCCATAAGGTTCTCATCACTTCCAGAAGTTGCAAGGAACAAGTTCATTGAAGCAGGCTGCCCTATTATACTTCAGTGTGAAATCTCTGACCCAACTGCCCAAGTTTCCTGGCTTAAAGATGGAATGCCACTCCTTCACCAGACTGGACTTGACATCCAAACAGAGGGCACCATGAGGACAATGATCATCCAATCAGCTGAGCTCAAACACTCGGGAGTGTACAGCTGTGAGGCTAGGGATGATCACATAGCATTCAAGGTGGATGTTGCAGGTGATTTTGAGTCTACATACTTTTTCTCAAAACCACTAACAATGTGTCAAATAACGCTTCATCCACTAAATGCTGTTTGCCCGTATCAGACATTAACAAGTAAATGTGTATAACCACATACTTAAAAACTAATTATGTAAAAATCCAAACAGAAATTTTGACCTGAACCAAATCCTTCATCACAGTTGAAAAAAAAATATATATATTTTTATAAGCCATTTTAGTCATAAAATCATCTCAACATTTTACATTCATTGGTTAGTCAGTTAGCTTTCACATTTCTGAGAAACATGTAACAAAATTTTCCCTCCATAATGATTAATTGTAACCGTTCCATTCGTTCCCAACTTTTTGTTGTCTTTTTTATCCTCATGTATCACAAAAAGGATTCATGACCTTAATAAAAAAAAAGCAATGGCATAGAAAATTTGTCTACAAATCTGGTAATTGCATGAATTTCTTTGAATGAATGAAAACACCCCTAGCTCCAACAGGGATGTTCACAGCTGTCCCAGAGACTGAGAAGAACAAGTCCTTTGAAGCAGGCTCAGCTCTCGTTCTCCAATGCGAGATATCTGACCCCACAGCCGTGGTCCAATGGTACAAGGATGGAACCCAGCTCCTCCCTCAATCTGGAGTTTTCATGCAATCAGAGCACACCATGAGGAAATTGATTATCCAGTCAGCCAAGTTTTCCCACTCTGGGTTTTTCAGTTGTAATACAGCTGATGATATCAGCGAATTTTATGTGGACGTTAAAGGTGACACATAAAGCTTATCTGAAAGACATGACTAACAAATACATCGCCGTGTACTGTTCTGCTGTCGTTGGTTGAAAGCATTGTACTGTATCTTCAAACAGATCCATTCTGCTGCTTCTATGCTTAACCATTTTTCTAATACAGGATCATTTTTTTTGTTTTTGAAGCTGCACAAAGCTGTTTGCAATATTTGTGCCCCATTTGCCATCCCTAGTTACCATCTACCCGACTTCTTGGTGCTTTCAGTTTAGGAAGAAACCATGTGTGGGTATTAGCATGCCAAGTGACCATTATCTCTGTACTTAACTGCACTTCATCCTCACAAAGCTTTCATTAACTGTATTTTTTTGTATTCCTTTTGGCTTTTACAGTGGAGACAGGTTTCTCCAGAGCTGCCCGAGCCATCATCATCAGCGCTTAATTTTAAAGCATGCCTGATAGAAAATTAGCGCAAATTATACAGACAAAAAAGGTTAATGAACAAACTACTCATATGTTTTTTTTCTTCATTTTTTTCCCCACAGCACCTCCTGTGACATTTGTCTATATGCCGGAGGAAGAGCTCCACAGAAATGTTGTGGAACAGGACAATCTCTTCCTTAGTTGTGAGGTTTCCAGGTCTGATGCCACTGCACAGTGGTATAAGGATGGAGTAGAAATACAGCCCAGTGACAAAGTCCTAATAGAGGCAGAAAACACCATACGGAAACTGATTATCCAGTCTGTCCAGCTGTCAGACACTGGGACGTACACGTGCCGTGCAGGAGATAATGCCTTAATATTCAAGGTTAATGTAAGAGGTCAGTGAACTATACAAACTTTTGTACAAGTGTGATGTTGAAGGTGCAATACAATGTACATAAACAAAAAAAGAAGGAAAAAGACTATTCAAAGGTTAGGCAAATTCTAAGGCATTGCCATCTGAATTTCAATAATTTACTGCTTGCCGTGCGGCACGTCTAATTCAAGGACATCAGGAGGAGTCATACTGTATTGACTGGCAATCTGTGCATTCTGGAAAAGGATGGCTGTCCAGTGCACGCTGGCTATCGGCCTGTTTTTCTCAGCCGAGATGCAGATATGTGCCAGCTAGTGAAGAAATTCCAATAAATGAGTAGTTTATTTAACCATCGCAAAACACGCTTTCTTTGTGTTCTCACGACAGTAAGAACTTTTATACTGTTATACATTTTATATTGAAATGTAGCTGAATTTACATTAATATTTGTTACAAAATTAGTAAATTATAATTTTCTTAATAATCTAGTATTATAATTCATGAAGAATTACATATTGCCATGAAAAAGCTAAAGAACTGTGGAGGAAATCTGCTTTCATGAAGTTGCTCTAGTTTTTGCCAACAATTATTAGTTCAGTTCTAAGAAAAAATTACTGAATCTAAAACACTTTAATTTCATTTTAAACTCAGCATAATCCTTCCTGAAAATTCTAGCAAGCATGTTTTCTTTGGTATGCGCTGTCATTTTGTTTGGCATAAGCAGGTAAATACAGTAAAAATGTAATGTAATTTTTTGTCATAAAATGTAAAATGTAGAAGTAATCACCAATAATAATAATTTACCGTTAATCAGTGGTGCATCTTATTCAGGAGCTTCAGGAGGAGTCATATTGTAGTGACCTGCTGGTTAAAGTGGTCACTGACTCTGAATGAGCTCAACAGCCTCTTTTCATTTAATTTAGATGAAAGAAAATACAGGATTTTAAGAAGAACCAGTTCTGAGATAGTGATGCCAAATTATAAATACAATTTAATCAATGTAATAAAATATAATCTGACAAAAGTCAGGGAGTGGAATCACATTTTAGCAAAAGTGGGGGTGTTGAATCCCCCCGAATACAAATACAAATACGAATAATTTTCCCAAATACAAATACAGATAAAAATCGCAGGCGCTCTGCACACCCCTAAGAGGTAAAGAAATGGGGATATTGCCGCCTAGAGAGCTGCTTTTAAGGTGGAACAAATATTTCGAATGGGAGTTGTGCAAAAGAAGATACCTTCAGAGTCATACAGCCGTTCACGAATTTTCCAGCACGAACAAGTTCCAGTCCACCCCTTCATATGAGCAACGCATTGGAGGGGTCATTTAAATCGCTGGGGGGGGCAATGCCTTCTAATGCTCCCCTTTGGCGCCGGCACTGGAATGGAGTATTCCTGAACGCAAACGCGAACGCAAGTCTGGGACGTGTACTAGGGGGCGTGGTTTACCGAATACATATAATTTTAAAAGTATTTGTCCGAATACCGTATTCGTAAAAAACACGTTATTTGTGCCTTTTCGAATACCGTATTCATATTCGGCTCCATCTGTAATATATATATATGTAAAATATGCTATAATATCAGCCCGATAGATCAATAAATTGGTAGACCTCTAATTCTTTTATTTATTTATTTTTTGTTTCACAGAGCCTCCAGTAATGATAGTCTATCCCAAGGAAGATGTTCACCTTGATCGTCATGTTCCTGAGGAAATAGTCCTCAGTTGTGAACTTTCCCGGCCAAATGGAAAAGTGACTTGGCTCAAGGACGGTCAAAAACTTCAAGAAAGTGAAAACATAAAGCTTAAGACTGAAGGTCCCTACAGGAGACTGAAGATTCTCCACGGCAGAGTTGAGGATTCAGGGGAATACGTCTGTGACACAGCTGATGACTCAAAGTTCTTCCACCTCAGCATTAAAGGTCTGAACCATATATTTACATTTCATTGTCATTCCCATTTGTTCGTTCGCATCAAGCACTGAGTGGTATGTGTTTCTCCAGAACCCCCAGTGCGCATAGTTTCTCCGAGCCAATCCCAAATGGAACTTTGTCAGCAAACATCAGAGAGGATGGTGCTGAGCTGTGAAATTTCCAGACCTAATGCTTCTGTGCGATGGTATCGGGACGGGCTTGAGGTGGAAGAGAACAGCAACCTAATTCTGGAAGTTGATGGTGTTTACCGAAGACTCATAATACCGGAGACAACAGTCAACGACTCTGCGGAATATGTGTGTGACACAGCTGATGACTCCGTGACGTTCTTCGTTAATATTGCAGGTGCTCCAATTAACTATTTTTTTTAATAAATTCAATAATAATAATAATTTGGAAAAGTTTAAATAGATGTACCATACAGAAAAATCACAGATTTTGTTTTTGTTCATTACTTTTCGTAGAACCACCAGTGCGATTTATTCGGCCAAGGAAAACACCGTATGAAGTTGAAAAAGTTGTTGGAGACACAGTACTATTAGACTGTGAGGTGTCCAGATCAACTGCTGAAGTCGGCTGGAAGAAGAATGGGGAGGAGATTGATGAAAACCCTAACATAACGATAATAGAGGAAGGCAGCACTCGACAGTTAATAATTCATTCAGCAGTGCTTGAGGACACAGGCCAATATGTTTGTGATGCTAAAGATGATGTAATGGATTTCAATTTGAAAATAATTGGTAAGGTTCTTTAACAAAGTAAAAAAACAGGTTTCATTTGATGTCCTGATGTCCACCTCAGTTAAAATAGCCTGATTGTTTTCTTTGCAGAGCCCCCACTTACATTTCTGCGAAAAGCAAATATGACAACACACAAACATGTTGTAGTATCAGATGCCATTGCACTGAAGTGTGAACTCTCCAGAGCAAATGGTGTAGTCCACTGGTATAAAGACAACGAGAGAATTTTGAGTAATGAGCATTTCCTCAGTGAAGAGGAAGGGGCCTTCCGATCTCTTATTGTTCTCAATGCTGAGCTCAAAGACTCCGGTGAATACGTTTGTGAAACTAAAGATGACAAGTTTGTCTTCAGTGTAACGGTGGAAGGTACAAAATAAATGCTCATTACATGTTTGTATAGGTCCACCTTAAGAAAATATAATATGCAAATAGACACTATAGGTAGTATAAACTAAAATCAAACTTTGTGTTTTTGGTTCAGAGATGCCCATTTCCATCCTGGGAAACTCTGGGAATCCAGAACGCTACGCTCTCATTGCAGGAGATGAGCTGATTCTAGAATGTGAGGTGTCTCGAGAGAATGCCACTGTTCAGTGGCTCTGCAACGGTAGAGTGTTGCAAGCAAACTCGAGAACCCACATTGAAAGTAGAGGCACAATGAGAAAACTTGTTCTTGCAAGTCTAAACATGTCTGATTCAGGGGAATATGTCTGTGATGCCATCGATGACAAAATGACAACCATAGTAAAAGTTCAAGGCAAGCTTTTCGTTAACTTTATTAGGATAGTTCATAGAACATGAAATACTATACTTTCATATAATCCTTTAGGTAGAACACCAGATAAAACGAAGCTAACTTCTAATTATCATCCTCTCTTTGACAGAGCCACCATTTAAGTTCATCAAAAAGGAAGAAAGGACAAATATTGCAGCCTACGAGGAAGACAGTGTGACTCTATGTGCTGTGGTTAACAGAGACAAGGCCCCTGTGCAATGGCGCAAAGACGGAGATCGAATTAGTGGTGATCGCTTTTGTACCACAAGTGACGGACATACTCACTACTTGACCATCAATCCTCTTAAAAGGTCTGATGCAGGAGATTACACATGTGATGTGGGGTCAGATGAGAGCCACTTCCATATCCATGTGAAAGGTAAGTTAAGTCTCAAATACTGAATTTTGGGTAATTATCATAAGCCATAATATGCATTAATGCAGTTGCAATTAGATATTTTTAAGCATAACAGAACCCTGCCCTGAATGGCACTTTAAGTCAGTAACTGTTTCTTTTGAATTAGCCATGAAGGTGAAATTCTCCAAGCCCCTGGAAAACACAGTGGGCCTCAAGGGCAGTGATGTTGTATTGAGGTGTGAACTCTACAAGTCCAAAGGAGATGTCCAGTGGCTGAAGAATAACCAAGAGATTAAACCGAGCAGACATTTCACAATAAGGGCAGATGGGCGAGAGAGAAGCCTTACAATATACAACATAAGTGATGACGATGCAGGAGAATATGCATGCGAATCCAAAGATGAGAGAACATCTGCCACATTAGTGATAGAAAGTGAGTACATTTCACTGCAGAAGCTTTTCAGCATGAAATGAAAGTTACTGGAAATGTTACTACTTCTAATACTGCCAATACTGCTATAACTATTATTGATATTTCAAATAATTACAATGCTATAATGCCTAATATAACACTATAGCAAATTTCTGCTACTTTTAATCTTGTTAATACTAGTGCTACCACTACTGCTAACTGCCAATACTACTATTGCTATTACTGTTATAACTACTTCTATTACTACACATACTACAAGGCTATGTTTAATAGTTAAAGAACTGTTGGTACTGTTGTTACTATTAACATTCCTACTATTACTAAACTTATACTACAGCTGCTGCTGCCACTGCTACAATGTTTTATACTACAGCCTTTAATACTACTACTAATATTGTTAATTCTAACTACTACTACTGCTGCAGCTACTACCTCCAGTAATAATAATAATAATAATAATAATAATAATAATAAATCAACAGACCATGAGAAAATATCAAAAGAGTATTTTGGCCCTGCTTTTCCAAAATCACATTACTTCTAACTGAATTAAACAAAGTCTAGGTAATTAAGCTAACAAAGTCCAATTAATCTAAAACTAATCTCTTATTTCAACATGATCCCTTGTTTTAATCTTTAGCCCCCCGCATTGTGGAGTTTATAGCTGAGTTACACAGCATAACCGTTATGGAAGGAGAGAATGCCACATTTAAGTGTGTAGTGGCCCCAGAAGATGCGGATGTGGTCTGGAGCATGAATGGCTGGCCCATTACATCAAATGAGAGGTTTAACATCTCAAGTAATGGACTGTGCCATATGCTGCACATCAGCAACTGCCAAGTGTCAGACAGCTGCAAGCTGACAGCCCAAGCTGAAGGCGTGATATCCAAAGCTACCCTTCAGGTTCAAGGTGGGATATCAACTATCATACTCCATCACTTCACATTGAATAAATCAATTATGTTCCCCTTGCTTCAACATGCTCTAATGGCCTATTAAAAACTAATTCCATGGATAAGGCAGTATAATTGAGGGTAAGTAACACAGCATGGGTTGAATGGTGTTCTTCTGTCTCTGATGTAAACCCCAATCCAAACTTTTCCATTACAGTTGTGAAGCTTTAGTAAATTCCTGGAGAGCCTGGACAGGTCTTTAATGCCCTGCTGACATATGTGAAATAAATAATGACCCCCTCAGACATGTCTGAATTGTTGAAAAGGTGCCTGTGATGGTTATTGCTTAGCAACTTCTCCAGTTAGAATTCCACTGGTAACTGACGGAGACAAGTGGTAGTACTGCGCTAGAGAAGCAGTTGTGCTGAAGCCTAGTCAAGCATTAAAGTCATGTACAGTTTTCCACTACAACATTTGCAATCTGACAATATTCAAGGCAGCTTCTAGCTGCGTGAGCAATTATGGGTGGGCTGTGTTCAGAGGCGCAGGTGCTGTTCACGAAGACTATGGAACCTGTGGTGGCGGAGGAGTTTGGGGAGGCCACTCTCGAAGTGGAGGTGAGCCTGGAATGTGGGGAAGTGCAGTGGATGAGGCAAGGTGTGGTCATACATCCAGGGCCCAAGTTCACCCTGAAGCAAAGCGGCCAAAAACGCTCCCTCACAATCCGTAAGCTTGCCCTTTCTGACCGGGGGATGTACAGCTGCGAAACGCTCCACGACCGCACGCAAGCCCAGCTCAGCGTGGAACGTGAGTGTGCACGTGCTGCTGCTTTTCTCACTATGCAAGGCTGTTTTTTGTTTACTGTGGTTGCTGGTGATGCTGGCCCTTGTTGCTGTTGTTTTCTTTATACCAATTCAATTAACTGAGTAAGAGTAATACGAGAGACGGGCAGCTACTTCAGTGACACTTGTTCCAAGGCTTGATGGCTGGGAACAGGTGACCGACAGATGACCTACTGATTCCCAGGGAGCAGATTTCTGTATTGACACAAGATCAGAGGGGTCATGATAATTCAATTAGGCATGTCAAATGAGAACCGGATTGAGAGCTGGTGGAAGGTCTTCATACTGTAACCTTTTAATCCTTTTTGCTGGGCTGTGAAAATGAAGATATTATCAGTAGAAACACAGAATCATCTTTGGTTCCACATACAACATTCCAAAACATTAGGATCACTTGAAAGGATAATGCTTGAAGGAATTCCAGCCGAAGCTCCATGGGACATATAGAAGAGGCAGTATAACTGCTGCCCTTATTTATACACTTTGTTACAAGGTCTCTGTACAGGCATTACATTCATATTTTTGATCCCAACATCGTGACCTTAACATTAGAATGCAAGCCTAAGTTATTTATACTGTAGATAGGAATTTGCACAACATACATTAACACTGTCCAAGTTAAGTGTATAAATCCATTACAAGTAGACAAAACCTCTAGAGATATATTTAACTGAAAAAGAAATGGCCTTTTGTGAGCTGTGGTCTTGTGTAAATGAGCGTGTGGCAGGGGAACGGCTGGGCTTTGGCTGTTGTTGGCACCTCATATGAATTTGGATCTCTTTTCATTGCAGCTAAATTTATGCACTGGCCTTCAAAACCTAGGGTGGTGTCACCAACTCTCAAAAATAAACCACGCTTTTCCATGGGGAATGAATATATGTTTAGGAATACTTCAAAAATACATTTTTGGCATACCCTGGAACTGGGGTATTTAACACTGGTTGGAGGAAACCCATCTGGCATATTTAACAATGGTCATTCTCCATTATAAACATATTCTGTACCTAAAACTCTCCTGCTGCAATCTATGCCTATGTTTGTCTATTCATAAATCTTTCCTGTGCTTACCATAAGATACCTGTTTGTACCTTTTACCAGGTCAGCTTTAGGCTAGGTTCTCAATAACCAATGTTTCCATGTCTACACAGCACGAAAAATTAAAATACGGAAAGGGCTGAATGAGATCCAAACCTTTGAGCGTGAAACAGCATCCTTCGAGCTGGAGCTGTCACACAGCAACGTGGAGGGGGCGTGGCACAAGGACGGGAGTCGCCTCAAAAACAACAACCATTGGCGCATGGCTTCCAAAGGGCGTGTTCATAGCCTTACCATCTCCAACCTGTCCCTGGAAGACAGTGGCACTTACATGTTCTCTGCTGAGAATGCGAAGTCATCTGCCAGACTCTTGGTTACAGGTAAACATGGCAACTTTACAGGTCAATACTTGTCGTAGAGAACCAATGCTGACCATTTAGGTAGTAAATAAAATGGCCAAAGTTCATGTGAAAGAAAAAACTGCCAACGTACTATACCATTTACTTACTGGTCAACACATGCAAATTATGCTGCAAAACGATTTCATTTATGTATCTCCAGTAGATTAGCACCATTCATTCAAAATTAAGTTAGGGGTAAAAGAGCTAAGAGGATTTTCCAACCTGGGCTGCTTTTTGAATTATGTACAATACAGGGAACCAACAGGAACCTGTGGTCTATTATGTATATCAGCCTTAAATTTACATCAAAAAAGAAAACAAGGGAAATTTATGCAATGGTTCTATATATTTTTTTTGCTTTATGTAGAAATTTTAACATACACAACAATGGTAGAAAATGGGTTTTTCAAGACAAAGTAGACTAATGTGGGTTATAATCAAAATCACACTTTGAAAATGTATTTTTACCTTGATCTGTTATGCACTGGTCATTTGTCCAGTGCTTCTGCACATTTCTAACTATGAGTGCAGGGATAGGCTCCAGCACACCTGCAAACTGGTTGGGATACGTAGCTTGGGTGATAAATGGATGAATGGATGGATGGATGGATGGATGTTCACCTTGATGCCTACATTACATTAACTGACCCACAAAATTAGCTACTGATGTTCATCAAAAGCATTGCAGTCACATGAAGCATAGCAGTTCCTAATGCACAGCTTAAAATAACATGGTTTCAAAAACAATGGCTGTGATAAGGAAGACACTGTTCATTTAACACCTACTGCATTTGATACGCGGAACACTATGCAGACGACTCAATGGTGATCATTTGCCACATTCATGGTAACAGACCAAACAGCAGTTGACTGTGGCATTTAGCGGTCAATAGCTCAACCATGCCAGCTAGCCGAGCGCTGAAGTATGATGCAAGTCTTTCAAATGACTGAATATCAGACTCTGAGGGCAGAACAATGGAATGGATTGATGGCTTTTCCTCTGGCTCCCTCCTACGTGTCAACTTACACATATAAAAAGACTTGGATCACATGATCGGGGGTATAGCTACCGAAACTTTTCAAGCATTCACAAGCATAAGTTAGTAGTGTAAGGCAATCTCTCCTACGCCAAGTCACTCAATGAGGCTTATCTTTCTGGAGTCTGGGAGCTGTCAGTGAGGATGACAATAGCTTGAATACGCCGCTGCAACAAAGGGATCCCTACACATACCTTATCTGAGCCAAGCTAAAGCACGGTTATATTCAATCCCGTTATACTGCAAGCTGGCTTTTGGATATCTGGCTATTAGAAAGACTCAAAGGGAGCAAAGGAGGTCAGCTAAATGGGATCTGCAAGTCTGCATCAGTCTGTCAAAAAAATTGTAAACAGTCAGTCTGCCTCGTTTAATGTAATTAGAGGTTCACACCACCTGACCAACAGCTGGAACATGGGTTAATGAATACACAAATCACTAAACACTAAAATCAAATCACAAATTCAACTAATAATGCCTGCATGCATCCAGCATTTCACGTCTCTACCAACAAACTGTGCTGACTGCAAACATTCTCCATTCAAAAATGCCAGAGACACCGATATCCATCCTGAAGAAGCTGGAGGACAGCAGATTTGCAGAGGGCAGTGGAGTTACACTCGAGTGTGAGCTTTCCAGGCACAATGTTGATGTAAAGTGGACAAAGGTAAAAAAAATACTCTAACTTTGTTTTCCCCCAAACAGTCTGTATTTGTAATAGATTAGTTTTTGGTAAATTAAAACCATTTCTGGATTGGGATCAAAGACACCACTAATGCTTGCTGAATGATCAGGATAAAATGTCTTAGACTAAAATTCAGGCTTTTGTCTTCAACCTAGAATGGAGCAGAACTTAAACCAGGCAAGAACCATCGTATCTACCCCATGGGGAGGAAGCGTCTTCTGCAGATTGTGAAGTGTGAGCTGGATGATTCGGGGGTATATGTGTGTGACGCCGGAGATGCAACAACTTCCTGTTCTGTAGAAGTCTATGGTAATGAAAGGAGATTTATAAATAACATTTTCACAGCCTTACTGCTCTGACCCTGCTGCATATGTTGGAGTGCTTGGTCCTTAGTACAATACTGCCACCCACAGGAAGAAAAAAACATTTCTTATCAAGATCCAGAGGTGAAATGTGGTAGACTGTATGAATATAAATGTGTAAGACACTACGTGAAATGTCACTGCAGATGGGTTCACTCACAGCTTTAACATGAAATGAAAAGTCACAATACCAATATCAGATGGTCTGGATCATATTGCAGGCATAATGCATGTTCCAACATCATATTAGAGACAACACGACACCTGTTTGCATCGGGCCTATTCATGAGGCTACGATTTTAACTACATGCAGTCACTAATATAACTGATTGATTTGTGGCATGTAATTTGCAAATCAGATTCATGTAACAAAAAAAATTATTTGTTTTCAAAAGAAAATAACAGATTTGCACTACTGCTATATATATATATGATAGCAGCGGTTAATGATAATAAGCCCTCAATAATAGATAGCATGATTCACATGCCTTAAAAGGTCAGGAATATAATCAAACATTCATTCACCTCCTGAGGGTGATCCTCATTCATAATGTAAATACAAATAACTGAGATAATAAATACAAACACACAGAAATAAGAATATTTTAGCATCAGTTTAGCTGCAACCTTATGGCTCTGGCATCTAAAAGGACACTGGCCATCAAGAACATAAGACAAGGTCCTTATAATATTATTCTATTTAAAGAACTTTAACGTTTATGGCTGTAAAATGTAGTTTGTAATATGCAATTTTTCCATTGTAAATATGATAAAGTAAGCAGAACAGTACAGAAAGATGTCATTTGCATAAAGTTGCACTTTGCAATGCACAGTAGAGGAGGTGACATCATTAATATATTTTATATTTTAGAAAGATAAAGCAAAAGACACCTGAACAAATCTGTGCACTTATTTAAAACACAAAAATCTGACACACCATGTTATTTAATTAAACTTTGATGGGAATCTGATGCCAGGGGATGAACTGAAGGGGCAGCCTGGCCACTGCTAACCAGTCATTATAAAGAAGGGCACAGCAGGGGGAGGTGCCATCACAGTACTGGGAGGGGCTTTGGATTGCAAATGTTTAATGAAACACATGAAATGTAAACAGACATTTTGTTCATCGTATTTGTTCAGGTTTATGAAAACCTCAGATTCATGTTTTCACTCCACTGTCAGTGGACAGCTGCCCAGGTAAACTTTATGTTTTCAAAAATGTACCCTTATATGTACCCCATGGTCTAAATGTCCACTACCTTTACTGTCCCAGAAGAGAAATCCCTCCTCGTACCGTTACATAACACCTTTTTAAATAGGAAAATGCAATGAAGTCCATGGTGTACATTCTTAAAAATAATGGTGCCAGTAGGTTTAATTGCTATTTTTGTTTCCCTGAAAATCGTTTCACTGGATGTCTCTTCAAAGAACCACATTTGTAACTAAGATGTGATATTATTTGGGATTAACTTTTTGAATTTTAAATAAAGGCAAGTAATGTAAAGGTTCTTGAAAAGACCCTGGAATTGGCTAAATTATTTTATACCTTTAAAAATATATTTGCACTCCCATTCCATTTACAGAAATAGCTTTTTAGGGAACTACAATGGTTCTTCTGTGGCACTGCTAAAAAAACACTTTGTGGTACTTCGAGGCAAGTTAGCTCAGTTGGTTATTGTATCCTGCTAATAATGTCATTTGGACCACAAACACTATAGGTCAGCTGGAGGCGTAGTGGGTTGAAAGATACCTCTGTAATCACAGTTCATGTGTTTGTATCTCAGCACTGCTAGCAGCACTGCTGAGATACCTGTGAGAAAGAAACGGTCCCCACACACGGCTCCCCGGGCACTGTGTTCCAGGTGGCCCACTGCTTCAGTTGGTGAATGGGTTAAAACATACACAAAAATTGTTTAGACTGTGAGCTGTGGTGTGTTCACATATGGCTACAAAGTTACTGAATTTATTCAGAGAATATAGTGCTCTCACTCATCTCTAACAAGTAGCACAGTCATGTGCCATGGCCATAATTTTGGGGTTCTGAAATGAAACTGTGAACCTTAAATCAATGGTAAATAGGCAACTACATCTCTGTGATTTGTTTTTTGGGACAGAGAGGGAGCTGGAAGTGCTGCAGAGTTTGGAAGATCTGGATATTGAAGAGGACCAGAATGCTGTGTTTATGTGTGAAGTATCGCTGGATGACATACCTGGAGAATGGTTCAAGAATGGAGAGAAAATCAAACCAACTGGTTCCATCAAGATCCGTCAGGAAGGTTAACTGTACACTTCTACTTTACTCACCAGTCAGGCTTTTGCCACCTCTTGTCCTGTGTAATTTAATGCAATTTAATGAAGTAAATAATTTAACATCTTCATGGAAAGCCCTGCATTTCTTTAAAAAAGAAATCTTGAAGATTAACTTTAACAGCCATAAACATTTTGCCCTAATGCACAGGAACCAAGCACTTCCTCCTCATGTGCAATGTTAAAGGAGAGGATTCGGGGGAAATCAAATTTGTTGCCAAGAGTGTTGAATCCAATGCTTACCTAGAGGTGGCGGGTAAGTACATTCTATTCTTTATATCCATTTTGTGTGAACCTGTGTGTGATAATTGCTCCTCCACATTACCTCAACTCTTCACAGAGCTCCCCGTGAACATAGTGAAGCCTCTGCAGGACAAGACAGCTTTGGAGAAGAGTCGCGTCGTACTGGACTGCGCGGTGTCCAGTCCTCGCTGCAGCATCCGTTGGTATAAGGGCAGGAATGTCATCCTGCCTTCAGAGCGTTTCGAGATCTGCAGCGAGGGCTGCTACCGCAAGCTCGTCATTCAACAGGTGGCTCTGGAGGATGAGGGGACATACAGCGTCCAGGTGGCAGAGCACACATGCTCAGCAAAACTCACTGTGGAAGGTGAGACAAAATAGACATTACTATTAGATTGTAATTAAAGGAATGTCTTATGAAGTGAAATGCTTGCTGACACACTGCATATACATTACCTGATTTCAAAAACAAACTGGGTTAAAAACAAAGCCCAGCTCAGCCTTGCCACTAACTACACAGCTGACAGATTTCATAGAAGAGTCATTTATTTCTGATGAAGTCGGAATCACGCATGCATTTGCCTAGAACTGAGATCCTGATACGTAATTTTAAAACACTCAATAGAATGACCAACTCCATAGGTAGGCTACTATTAAAACTATAAATATATGTCATATGTTAGAAAATGGTTTCTGTAGGTAGACTGAAAGATAAATTCACTTGGTGTATGTAAAATAGACCAGAGAGTATCCAACTCGACCTACACTCCAGCCTAAAAATAGCTTTAGTGATTCATTTGGGCTGCCCCCAAATAGTCGACTAAACGTTAGTCGATGAGAAGAAGGATTGGTCGAATACATTTTCATTAGTCGGTTAGTCGTTTTTTTCTCGGCAGTCCGTTGCCGTGCTTCTTTAAGCCTCGT
>JBBKCR010000002.1:16939772-16977787 GCA_037577295.1 Ladigesia roloffi | reverse complement strand
GCCCCTGAGAACCTAGCGATTTGGTCCATTCTTATAGTCCCAGACTACACACTTCGAGTCAGGGGTTACATTTATATTAGCGATTTTGAGGTTTGCTGCAAGTAATCAAATTTTTACACACAAAATTAAAGCATGCAAATGTAGTGTTAATGCACACTTTTAGCTTTAAAGTACTGCTATATGAATGATAGAATGAATTTAATGAAAATATTTAATAGATTTATAAATGGCATTACCCATGTTCATCCTCCCAGAATTTAAACTCATGGTAGGAAATTAATGCAAAAAAATTGTATTATGCGGTACACCGGAATGGGATAAATATTTCTTCATTAATTTTATTCAGATTTTGTGTTTGTCATTGTGCTGTATTTAAAGGGTGCCCAGCTCTAGTCCTGTAAGACCGAAGTCCAAGACAGACAAACCTGGCGATTAACATACGAGTTAAAGCAAATAAATTACCAGACTGTGTCGGGCACCAACTCCAGGACTAGAATCTGGCACCCCACCTATATATCATATGGATTTTTGTTCTTTCTGAAACACCGTCGTGTCTGTTGAACAGCCCAGTCGATCCAGATGGTGCAGGAACTGCAGGACGTGGAGGTAACGGCCCCAGAGGAGGCCTGTTTCGCGTGCGAGGTCTCTTTGCCTGTGGCCAAAGCTCCTGTTTGGACTCTGAATGGAGAGGTCCTCCAGCCTGGGACCCGAGTCCTCCTGGAGAAAATGGGGACAGTGCATCGGCTCACCCTGCGGCAGACGTCACAAGACATGAGTGGTGTGGTGGAGTTTGTTTCAGGAAAGGCAAAAAGTGTGGCAAAACTGCTAGTCACAGGTAAATAACACATATATAAAACTTACGACAGACTAAACTTATATTTACATTACGCTGATGTTGATCTGTAATTATTTATAAAGGTTTGTCCAACTATTTCAGTATTTTTACATAAACTTATGTTGCTGCCAAGGAAATGGATTGACTGCAACTCTTAACACTGGGTGTGCAAAGTTATACTCCTAGTTGAGATTAACAGCAAGCTCAGTAGTTATACTGTAAGTTGGATGGTGAACAGTATTACTGCTACACCTTCAAGAAGGAGCCATTTGGAATGCCTATTCTTGGACATGGAGCCTGAACTTGTTTTAGCATGAAATCAATACACAGGCCAGGCCAATTAAACATGAGATTGATGTTTATATGGACACCCAGTTTAGAAAAATTACTTTTTAAGTTAATGTAAACTGTACAACGGCAATGTTTGATTTGTCTTCTCCACTTTTTTGTTGCCAGATAATCCATGACAGAACCAGAAACATACTAATCTGGTGGTAACTGAAATTGATGCCTGGAAGCCAGAAAGCGAAGATAATTTCTGCTGTTATTTTAAAGGGTTAGTGAATGAGGAGCCTGTTTTTGTCTTCTTTAAAAGGATGTTCAAAAGAAATTTGGAGAAGAGAAGGTAGGCCTATCCAGCCAATGAGAACGGTCAGACATATTTGGCCCACGCAAAAGATAACTATAATTGTAATTATTTTCAGTGAAAATTCAATATTACAGTTTTCCCTATCCTTGCCATGTTTACCATTAAAACTGTTATTGTTAGCATAGCTATATAGTTCATTTGTAATGCATCATCATAGTTCTGCGCATTGTAAATGTCAAGAGGCATAGGATGAAGTGCAAAGGTGAACCTGCCGTTCCTAAACAAAACTTAAATTGGTTCAGAAGTCAGTGTTTAATTTCTTTAAGTGTATGTACATTGTCATTTGTATAGATACCTTTTTTCTAAATAAATGTTCTGTGGAATGCAAGTTAAAGGGATCTTGGGAGGTATAGAGTTACAGATTTGTGAAAAAGTAAAGGGCCAAAAGGTTATTATAGGAAGCCTGAGTATTGAATATTTCACCATATATAGAACAGATTACGCATTATCTGTTAAATCAATATATTAGTCAGACCAGTAGGAGATCGGTGTCATTGAGTTTCTTGAGCAATTTTACCCGGTTGCATCATCTATATTTATTTGAATGGGCTTCAGTCGATTCATCTTCTATCTCTTATGTTCATTAGTGTTGCTAACTTGTGTATTATTACCTTGGTTTAGAAATAGCTGCCAATAAAATCAGCTTTACTGATCACGCCTTTACGTCTTCTTCGCCCTAGCGGCAAGGCTCACTGGCCAAAATCAACAAACACAAGATTGCTTTTCAATTGTTTCATTAATGATGTAGCTCTTTCAATACAGTAAAATACAATTAATAATTACAATGTTTCAAAACTAGGTTACAGCTGACTTAATTTAAACTTGGCATACCTATTCCCAAATCACAAAAAAAGAGAAAAGAACATCTCTAACTATTAATGCCAAATTTTGGTTTGCTCTAGGCAATGAGCAGACAGACATATGTGGGGAACGAATGTGCTGTTCGTGGGCTGGTTTAGATGTAGCATATGGGCAATAAAGTAAAAAAAAAAAAAAACAACACAATGGACAGGCTATTTACATCATGTTACTCACTTAGTCGAGTATTTCAAAATAGATTCAATAGATCCTGATTTTATTTTCGAACTTAAACAGTAAATGTGTTTCCAAATAAACCCGCTCAAAGTGGTTTGATCTGATGTAAAGTGCTCTGTTCTTGATATATCAGAATGGTTATAGGAAGCAGATTTATTTTAGCAATAAAATAGCCAATACCAATAAAAAAACGTGTGGGTTCACCTGATAAAATGGCTGTATTTGTGTTGGACACCACAGCCCCTGGTTTCTATAACCACCACCACTAACATTTCTCACCAAACCACTCATCACCATCTCAACATATGCAGAAAACTGAAAAAAAAAAAAAAGCCTCTTTGTTGAACCCCACTCAGAAACTGCCTAGATGGCACCGGAACAACTGTCCCACCATTAGCTGAGTATGTATACAAGACAGCACAGTAATCGTACACAGTAGATCATGATGGGAGAGTGTTCTCAGCTGAATGTCGCTGCTGCTGCAGTGCTAGACATTAGTGGCCACTTCTGATTGTAGCTGATTGTTTTCAAAGCTCTAACAATCTTAGATTTACTCAAAACAAAGAGAACATTGATTTGGCTGCTGCCTGCAGACATGAACAGATGATCATAGGTTGATTCCAGATTGGTTTCATTTGCATAGTTGCCTTATATGTCAGGCAGAGAAATCCTGGATGTGGATAAAAAAAATCCTGACTCAGGATAATGAATCCAGGATAAAAAAGCTTAGATGAAAACTGTAATTAGCAGAACTGAACACTAAGGGGAGCACTTTCTCTTAAGCAGTGACCCTATGATAGAGCTAATCACTGATCTGTCCTGCTGCTCACGAAGCTCGCCAGAGTCCAGGATACGGTTTTACAAGGTCAGCGGAGATTTGGCAGCAGTCCGATGCGAGACCACCGCTCCTACTCTCGTATGCTTTATGTATCCAACATGTTGGTCTTTTATATTCTGTAAATCCACTTAAAGAGTTACGGTGGCTTTACCTAAATCACTATGTGTACTCAAAGAGGTGCTCTATGCTCAGATACTGTGCCATTATCTCACTATGACTCATACAGTCAGATAGTATCAGGTGCTGGTTCTGCACTGGAAATGGCCACTGCAACCTCAGCAGACAGTGCTTATTACATTCATTCGACAATGACATCACACACACACCCCACACCAACAGAGAGATAAGCAGAGTGCTAGGTTAAGCAAGGAGGAAAACAGAGGACTCCCAAACAGATAGCAGCATGGTCAGACGAAGCAGAGGGAGATAAGTTACCCCTCTCCCTGCTACGTTTCCTTTCCGGAGCTCCAGACTAAATCAGGCTGCCTTTTAGTTTTTTTTTTTTTTTTTTTAGATTTCTGTACTGTAAGGACATTACAAATGCAAGGGCTTATTATTCCATCCAAACACCAGTGAGACTATTATATAAGTGGAGGGAGGAAGGAAGGGGGAGGAACAGGAAAAAAAAAAAAAAAGCACTGGTCCAGGCCTGCCGGTTGCATAAGAGAACCAGTGTGAAAAGTTTTTCTGAGATTGATGAGGCCTCCAATAATGTACCATGTCAGACGAGCGAGTTCAGTGTCATGTCTGGCACTGTGTCAGAGTCAAGTGTGTTCAGAAGGGAAATTCACATCCCCACAAGCTGCTGCTAATAGTTTCGTGGAAACATCCAGGTAGCCAGACTGCAGTAACTAGAGCATTAGGCACTTTTTGTCCTGTTAAAACTATTAATTGCTTCTCCTGACAGTACCATCGATTTACATTTTTAAACACACAATCTGATATCTAACGTATATCAAATCTAGATTCATTTGAAACTAGGTCTAACAGATGTCAAAAATAACTGAACACGATGTGTTATTGTACATTCAACGCTTTTTGCAATAATACAAGGGACATATGTGGCCAGTTTCAAGTACAGATGGAGAGAGCCAAGCATCAAAACAAGGCCAAAAGTATGAATGACCTCCACTTTCTCCCCCTTGGCAGAGTACTACGTTCATGTGTAGAGAAAAACAGCACAGCTCTAACGTTATCATGTCATTTAAATAATAAGAAAGCCCATATTAAACAGCTCAACCCTCAATAGCATCTTTGTCATCATCATCATCATCCTCACCACCAAAATATCACCTCTTTCCATCTTTTGTTATCCTATCCATCATCACATCCCACAGGATCACCACTGACACTTGCAAAAAAGTCCATCTGATAGTGTTAACCGACACATTCGTTTGCATCGCAATGCAGAAAAAACAGAACATCCAACACTAAAGGCACCTTGGTGGTCATTCATTTTCACTTTTTGAAAGAGCGGTCTTAAAAAAAAAAAAAAAAAGAAAATTAAGAAGAAGAAAAAAAAAATTTTTGCCCCTAAACATTGTTAAGGCTTTTGGAGAAGGTTGTGCTTTGATTCCACAATGCTTTGCTCATCTGAGTAATATAAATGCAAAAACAGTACAAGACCGACTGGGATCATGCGGTCTACAAAGTTTGCTACAATGGCCTCAACGAGTACATTTAGCTTGTTTACCACTACCCTGAAAACTGCGTCCTCCATGGGACCGTACCAGCTTCCCTTTCATACATCCATAGCTTCGTGAAATCTGCACATGATTGTTTCACTGACGCCGAGCCATTTTCGCTTAAAAACTAAAATCTGGGAGAAATAAAGAAAAGAAAAAAAACAAATATGGTTTGTTTTGATTAAAGTCCAGTTTAAAGTTTGGCAAAAAGGCATACAGCATAGACTTCTGTGATTGACATCCACTGTTTTGTCCCTAATTAGGTGTCTGGAAACAGCAAAAGGCTTGGTGGGCAACACCAATAATTTGGCAAATTCTGATTTTTTATCATTTCTTCAACACTTCTGATAAACGTTTTACCAGCAACAGCGAGTTAAGGCTTCTAAATATTTAGAATATATTTTAATAATATCCCCAGCAAATCTAGATTTTTATACTGGTTACCTAATACTTGTTTGAGAAATACCTCCTAAAAATAAAATTCCAATTTGATATTTGGCACAGTAGACACACAGATGACCGAGGAAGTCAAACATTAAACACACGAAGAAACAGAAACAATGATCTCAGACCTTATAAAAATCAGCCCACATCAACAAGGCTATCAGGGTGGGGGGGGGAAGAAACAAGTAAAAAAGTTGCAATACTCATAATATAACAACTTTCAATTACACTGCACATCTGCATATTAATAGCACTGAATTTCCAAGAGGCCAAAGTTAGTTTTTTTAGTTTCCACCCTGGTTTAGAATGGATGTTCAGTTCCCTCAGCTCTCGTTAAAGACTGGGGAGACATTCTGCTTTGCTGTCTTCCTCATAGAAACACTGAACGTATTCACTCCAGAAATCTCCCAACACATTTACTGCATGTCAAACTAGTGAAACATGACGTCACTAGTTTAAAAATGTCACAGCCATGATTTAATATGGTTTATAAATCTAAGGAGCTACTGTGCTGGAGTCTACTCATCCAGAAAAGTTTTTCCCCCCGATCACAAATCAGAAATAAAGAACTGTTAATCCAGATGTTCGTTTAAACAGGGCGTCCCTCTACCTTGCCTTTAAAGTGGAAAAAGAAAAAAAAGAGTTACAAAAAAAAAAAGGAACACGAGTGTTAAACATCGATAAAATTTCTTTTTTTTTCTTTTTCTTTTTAAACATGTGCGCGATAAAGCAGTCCTTCACAGTTCCATCGGCCAAACCAGGTTTCATTCGTTTTCTTATCTGCGAAAAACATCCTGCGAATGGAATTCTGGGTGGGCGATGAGGACTGAGCTGATGGCCGATCCTGTTAGCGGGGGAAGTGGTGCTCCGAGCCCACCAGCTTCCCTGGCCCCAAAGTGAAAGCTGCTCCACGTGGCACGCTAGCTGCTAGTCCTCTGCTGTTTCAGCACAGCATACACATCATCCACTTTACTCAGTCTCTCAAAAAACGGGATCAGATCCAACAGCTCGGTGTCAGACATGTCGTCAAACCAGGAGGCTACGGGGACCTAGAGGCGATGAAGCAACAGCACAGATTCATGTTACAAGAAAACCAGACTAAAGCAAATGCTGCTAATAAGTACTAATAAGCAGTACTTAAAATGTATTACAATTGAACTTAAACGAAAATAATGAAAGGACGTACAGCATTGTCTGGATGGAAGATGTACGATGCTGGCGAATTGTCCACAATGATGACTTTGTTTAGGTCCCTGCCCAGTCGGCTCAGGTCCTTGACGTAATTTCCACGATGGAAAACGCAGGACTCCCGAAACAGACGGCAGCGAAAGGCACCCCACTTATCCAGCAGGTCAGAGACCGGGTCTGCATACTGCAGACAGAGGGGGCAAAGAACAGTCATTAGAGAAGCAATAAAATTTAGCAAAACGTTTCTAATGTTACTTCAGCCGAATTCAGATTTATGCAGCTAATTAAATTCAACTACAAGAACAACATATTTAACCAGGACCAATTATGTTCTCTTTGAAATGAAACATGGAATCGGATAGTGTTTTGGAATGACTGACTTCATAAACAAAATAAAAAGGTTCACTGAGAATTGATCATGATAAAAATCAGTATATTGTCCAGCATGAATACAATCCTCTAACCCAAAGAGCTCACACTCTCATTGTGTGATAGCATCAATAGGAATAGTGTGTTTGAGTAGTTTTGTGTATGATCAACTACTTTAGGCATTTTTTAAAAAGGAAATATTACAATAATTACAAATACCAATGCTGCTACACTTCAATATTAATACAAGAAAAGAAAAAGCATGTCATATCATACCCAAAATGCATGAACAACTGATTATTTAAAAACCCCACGTGATTGGTTGGCATGATACCAATTAATTAACATATTTCCAACATGAAGTAGGTTTTGGTTGAATACTTTTATAAGCCTCGCTCACATTCAGGGGAATCTGTAAGTCTATTTTTAGAATAAACAGCTCTAGATTTTTATTTATTCATTATTTTTTATCCATACCTTGGCTAAACTGGCAGTAAACAGCACGCACTCAAACAATTCTCCCATCCGTTTCAGGAACTCATCAACATGAGGTCGCTTCAGAACATACACCTGGAATCAGGAAGACAAAAAAAAAAAAAGTTACACATTATTGACACTCCAGTACCAAAACCCCTTTCAAAACTTCAGCTAAAACGACTAACCCAGAAAAGAAAAATCTGGAACCAAACAGATCACAAAATTTGACATTAAACACAATTCCTGAGACAAACGATGACACTGTGCGGTACTCTCCATCTTGATATGGTACTCCAGTCCAAGAACCACTTTATGGGGTTGTTAAATGATGCACATTTAAGATACAGTATCTCGTAAAATGATTCGCTTTACACAGATATGTGGGTCAGCCAAACTGATTAATGAAGCTGATGGTCTCATTCCTGAGCCAAGTCATCCCGAATAGGCTTACCCGAAATCACAAGCCTATCCTGGATTACTTGAACCAGGCCAAAGCCAGAGTGAATAAAAGTCTTTGCTGTGGAGCTCGCCGGACTGGGGTTGGATCTGTCCTTTAAAGGGCCCCGGTGTCAAGCTATCAGGGCCACGAGCGGGGGATGAGTCCTGAGACAGATTGATGGGCATGGAGTTCTGAGAAGCCAGTCAGGCTTGCTTCATTTTGTCAGGGCACGGAAATAGCCCCCTGCTGCTCAGAGCCATCAACAGTGAAGGCCACGACGCTGTCAGGTAGTACACCGGTACACAACACAGTACAAAAACGCTGCAAAAACTAAAGACTGAGGAATGCAGACACCATTCATGGCACACAACCATTTAAAGGAAGACTTGAATAACAACAGCATGGGGGCATTCAGGAGAATGGTACTTTATGTCTGCACTTAAAAGTAATGCCGCAAAACCTGGCAAAGAAACAACATGCTCACCTGGTGTACAGCTCCATCAATTTCCACTGGAATGATAAAATCTGCATTGTTCACCGGCTGTTAAAGACAAAAACAATAGAATTTATGCTTCGAAGTAAAACTTAACTTAATCATTCAAAACACACACTTATTATAGAATACACATACATATATATATATATAAATATACATATATATATATATACACATATAAACACACATACATAGTAGTCTCAATACGGATTGTCAATAAACAATATGCATTCATTTACATACAGTAGTGTCCAAATGTCTGAGACTACTGGTGAAATGCTGTTCTTAAATACCCTTTTCCATTGCAAACTATATATTTTAAATATCACCTGGAGAAATATTGGACATTTTACAACTGTGAATCTAAATGTTTAAAAAAATGGCATTAGGTGTGATTTATTAGTTCTGCCATGCAGTTTTGTTTTTTAAAAATCTTACTTAAAAAAAAAAAATTAAATGGCAATTGGAGAAAACTTTAAACCAAAGAAAATTCCCACATTGTCAGAGGGGTCTCAGACTTGAACCCCACAGTACAATCCAAATTCGATGGACATAAATATTTGAAAATCGGCCAACCGAAGGATAGATAACTGTGTGAAACCTAAACACACACTTCGTTATAGTTGACTGAGGCATTGGTAAACACTCTGGTACAGCATGTGTATAATATATAGCGCCACGTGAGCATGCTTCTGGCTTCACAGCTTTCAGTCAGGTGGAGTGTCCTATAGCAGACAGCCTCTTAACCAGTCAGATGCATTTACAGAGCCTTAAAACCTGCAGCTCAGGTGTTGTATCAGAGTAGTACTATTGAGAAGGAGTAGGACACCATGACCTACATTCATAGACTATGAGGTAACATTTAGTGATCTGGTGTCGGAAAAAAGGGCAAAAAATAAAAATACATGTGCCAGAAATAATTACAAATGATAGCTAAGCTGTAGCAAAAGAGCTGGTGTGACACAACAGTAGTGTCTTCACAGACATGAAACATTCAATTTTCGTCTGTTTTCCATTATGCCTCACATAACCGCTTGCTGACAAAAATGATCAACTCCATTGTAGAAAAGGGGATTAAAGTACATAGAGTGAAATTAAGCCTACAATTTTTTACCATATAAACACACACACACACACACACACACACACATATATATGTGTATGTATATATTTATATCTCTATCTCTCTATCTCTCTATCTCTCTATCTCTCTATCTCTCTATCTCTCTATCTCTCTCTCTATATATCTATATCTATCTCTATATCTCTATATCTCTATATCTCTATATCTCTATATATCTATATATCTATATATCTATATATCTATATCTATATCTATAAAATGTATGTATATTTTATATGTATACATACACATATTAAAGAATTAAAAAGAACATCATGTTTTTTTATAGATAGATAGATATATACATAGATACGTGTTTGGGGGGGGGGGGCTTATTTTGTTTGTTTCTCCTTCATTTTAAAGAATGAAAAAGCACAAGCTCAGGGTGTGGGCATGCCAAACCACTCTGAAGTTATTGTTCCAGATAATACTGACAATTCCAATCATGCTCTGTTAATGAGCAGAATAGTTAACCTCTATTAAAATTTTAGGGCCGATCAAGTATCGCTTTGAACATCATTTACACACACATATGGCGCTGTCCCTACATGCAACGTGTAAGTGATCAAGTGTCTGTCACTTGACCAGCCCTAGGCCTGATTTTTTAACTGTGCTCCTGCTGTGCCTCTGGTTATCAAACACACGGTGTTGCTGTGCAGGAAGTGGTACGTGTTTATCGACTGTCTGCCTCATGCAGGTGTCTCACATTATTTGGTTGGCAAGGATAAATCATATATGGCGATGGTATATTGACTGCGAAGATGATTGACTTCATGTTCTAATCGTGCTTGGTAAACTTGGGTATCAGCTGTCCGGACATAACGTTCAAGTCAAACTGATCCCATAGCCTTGATGTACACTTTCTAACTTGACCATACTGCAAACCAGACACTGGCTTGTGATCACCTGTTGACAACGATGAAGTATCACTGGAAAAGAACATCTTTAGCTTACCTTGAATGAACTGTGCACTAGTGTTTCATCCAGATCAATCACTACACAGATCTTCCCCGCGTCTTTAGACTTCATCTGTGGTAGAAGTGGCTTGGTTGGAACCTGTGAACAGACGATTCAGACGGCCTCGTAAACAAAGAGTTTTACTGGGGACAACATATCAAGTAACAAGTTTTACACTTCTACTGAAAACACAATTTATTAGTGCATTAAACATAAGCTTTACAGTTCAGAAAAAGTCAAATACATGGCATTCAGGTGAAATTAGGGTACTATCATCATACAGTACAGGTGAGATACATTAGTACTGCTGTGACAGTGGAAAAAATATCTAGTTTTATGAGTGAGTGAGTGCATAAGGAAACATTTTGGCCAGCTGTATTCTGCAGCCAGATCGTGTGACCATGTGCGACTGGGGTGGGGTTACAAAGCTGTGGGCCAGCTGAATCTTGATCAAAATGTGCCAAGTGCAGGCAGTACTGACCACTGAAACAAAACACATGGCTTACGAGTGCACAGAGAAGCTACAGCTCATATCTGACCATTAACCAGACATGTATCTGAGTTTATTGCCAGGATGATGGGGCACAGTACATCTTACCTTTCAAAGCTTCTGACTTAAATAAGAAGCCATATGGCATGGAATCAGATCCCTAATGTGGCTGCTTTCCTTATTTAAGTTTTGTTGCTGCTTTCCACATTTTATTTTTGTTTAAAGTTCATTGTATGAATGAAGTGTTTAGCCCCCTACTATATGAAAAGCCCTTTCAGGCTTTAATACAAACATCAGATCTTAAGAACATGCATTAAAAAGGCATAATGATTTCAAGAATAATGAGCTAGTGCTTCACTGGGCTTGGTATCTTCTCTGTACCTGCTCATCAGACGGCACACAGAATTCACAATCGCAGGACTCTGGGTAGTCCTCATCATCAGAGGCCTCGCTGTCCTCAGAGGCATCCACCTCTTCAGAGGCCAACTTAAAAAATGTACTTCCATCACCATCCGCTGTTGTCTCGGTTCTTGCAACTTGGCATATTAGGTCTTCCAACTTGTGTGTACTTTGTGTAGGCACATCACCTGAAGCTTCTGTTTCTCCTGTTGACATACCACAAGACTCCAGAGGCTCTTCCTGGTGGCTCGACTGCTCCTCAACGCCATTTTGCATAATTAATAGATCTGGAGCACCAATCTGCCTATTATTCTCATTTAACATATTAAGGTCTTCAACGTATGCCAGATCTTCCAAGTCATCGGTAGAGGCCTCATCATCTTCACATATTTCTATCTCTCCACAGAAAGGACTGTGAGCCCCCTCCAATTCCTCAATACCTTCACAAACCTCACAGTCTTCCTCTACCAGGGTCTCACTAGTCAAATCAGGCTGGTGTGCCTCATTGTCATTTTCACTCTCTTCAAGACCCATATCAGTTATAAGGTTTTGTTTTTGCTCTACCGTTACATTTTCTGATTTTTCTTCCTCACTTTCTACACTATATTTCTTTTCAGTGTATGTTCCATGAGCAGTTATTTCATGACATGTACTCTGAATAGAACAGGAGTCCAAGGCATTTTCTGACAAAATTCCATCAGGCTCAATGAGAAGTTCATCAACTTCACCCACTCTATAGCCAGGCTCCAAAACACTGGCACCTCCAGAACTCTCATTAGTGTCTCCAGCCTCACTGAGAAGTCCTTCAACTTCACTAGCTCTGCTCCAGTGCTTTAACTCACTGAACTCCTCATGGGGTTCAGTGCTCTCTGCTTCTTCGCAGGGAGGTTCATTGTCCCAGCCTTCATTCCCATGAGATGTAGAGTCCTCCCCATTAAGATAAAGTCTATGCTCTTCTTCATCCTGGATGTCCTCTGTGTATCCAGTGTAGCATTCAGAGCCTTGATCATTTTCTATGGACGGTTCTGAAGTCAGTGCCTCTGCATATGTTTCATACATTTCATTTTCTATGAATTTATGTTCAGATTCATGCGTTTCTCCATGTGCGTCTACCATCTCAGGTACATAAAGGTCACAGGTATCATCATGACCATCACAAAGGGCACATGGTTCGTGAACTGAAACGGTATAATGTTCATAAACTTCATCTTCCTCCAGCTTCTGCAAAGATTTGTCATCATCCGACTGATCAGAATAGAGGTCGAAATTCTCTGAATCATCAACAAAACTTTTGAACGATTCATCCGTTTCAGAGCTGTCTTGGCTTTTGCCATCTATGCAGTCGACATACTCTTCCTCCTCACTGGATTCATCCAGAGACCCGGACTTATTAACGGATTCCTCTAGGAATCTGCTCTCATCAGGGCCATGCCCAAAAGCTTCAGCCTTAATGGCACAAAGTTCAAGGAGTTGAGTGGGTTCATCATAATCAACCTTTCCTTTTTCTCTCCTTTGACACATCCCACAGAGTGTCCTCTGGACACTGGAGACATCTGAAGCTTCAATTACCGTTTCAGAATTATCATTACTGCCACTGATGAGTAACTCGTCAGCTGGCTCAGTGGTTGAAACACTGAGGTCCTCCTGGTCCACAACAGTGTTTTGCTGGCTGTTATGCTCAAGAAACTGAGAAAGCCAACGAGCCTCAAAGGTTTCCATCGATCCAAAAAACATGTCATCACACGCTGGGCGTTTTCCATCCTTGCTTTTGTTATTTTCAACAGGAGAGTTTTCTCTGGGGAGTTCAGAGGTGTCGAACACAGAGCAGTGTGTTCCAAAACTCTCACACAATGCCAGGCACTTTTCAACGGGTTCACTTGTTTGTGGGCTCTCCAAAGTGTCAGTAAGCTCAGAGAGCTCGCATTGTTCAGGCATTTCACATTTCTGAATATATCTTCCACAGCTCACACATTGTTTTAGAGTTTTAACGCACTCAGTATAATTTTCAGACAACTGGCTGGGGTTGAAAAGGTCCTGTTGATCATAAAATTCAAAAGGTTGAATCTGCTCATCAGACAGCTGGCTTAGATCTGAGCTCTCACAGGAGTCCGTATATGATCCCGGGACATTTTCAACAGTTATCTCGCTGTCATCTGTGGTTTCTGTTTGTCCAGCAGGTGGTGGCTGCTCAAGGGACCCAAAAATCCCAGCAGGCTTGCTTTCTTTAAATGTCTGGCACAGCTCGGAGGATTCTAAATATGCAGAATGGCATTCAGAGGGCACATTTTGACTGTTAGGTCTGCACTCTTCCACGTATCCATAGGGTTGTGAATCTAGATCAAATACTGCACTTTGATCACTTGTGCAGTACAGTTCACGCAAATCCAATGCAGTGGTTTCTTCAAAACCTTGAGGTGTAGCCTGCCGTTCTGAAGGCTCTCCAGTTTCCTCTTCATTCTCAAAAATGGTGTCGGAATTAGCCGAAATAAGCTCTGGAATTTCGGCATCTACTTGTTTGCACTCGTCAGGCAGGATTTCAGAAAAGATAACTGGTTTGGTATCGTGTTCAGCAATCCAAGCTTGTTCAACATCAGACTCCACACCATGTTCAAAACAGATGCATTTTTCTTTCAAATAGCCGAAAGCTCCGCTTATTGCAAAAGACTCACTGTGCTCCGAGTCGCTGTCCGACAGACTGCTGCTCTCTGAAGAATCAAATTTGTCTTGCTGCTGTAATAATTCTGCACTGAACTGACCGTTCTCAGCGTAATCTCCACAAGGCTGCATTAGTCCTGAGATGTTCGAGTGCACTTTTGAGCTGGCAGAGTTCTCTGCAGAAATCATATTGGATTCAGCTGCAGTTTCCAAAGCCTCCTCTTCCTCCATGGTACAGCCTTGCTCTGACACTTTACGGGGGTCAAAACAAAGCTCAGCAGGCATATTTGCTTTGGTGCACTTGCTTCTAAAAAAGGCAGAAGATTCCAAGTATTTAGTGATGTTGCTCTCCACAAAGGACTTGCTCTCCCCAAATGATTTGTACAACTCAGAGGTTGTAAAGCACTCCAGACATTCTGCAACAGGTTTGTTCTCCCCACCAGGTCTGTAGAGCCGAGGGGGCAGACAGGGGTCCGCCTGCAGAGGGGACTTGGGGGAATGTGTGGATTCGCTGAGCCCGCAGGCTGCCTGAGACGACAGCAGCAGTGCACACGTTGACATGACAGGAGGATCAGAGCCACACTGAGTCCTGCGCTCAGCCCGCCTTCAGGAGCCCTACCAATTTATTTTGGGGGCTTCAGAGACGTGACAAATAACTTCTGGAATATCAAATCACTATAAAAAGCTGAAGTAAGGCATAAATCTGAAACCGACACCCGAGAGCGTCTTGACCACCTGATCTGCTACTAGCTGCTCACTGCCGTGTTGTTTTCCTAGAATGAGGCTCAAATGAATCATGTGCATCTTTGTATTATGTGAGTACATGCCAATATATGGTTTAAATATGTAAAATAATTAAACATACAGTATTTTGTCAAAATCACATGGTAAAGAGGGAGTGTGAATTTGTATTTCAAGCTTTTTATTTATCTCTGAGTAGGCAGTGTAATAAGAAGTATGTGAATTTAGCTGACAAATGTGACTGCCGACAGAAATGACATTTGTGTTATTGGTCACTAAGGGTTTGGGCGTAAACAGGAAAGGGCTTGCGCAAAGCTAACATAAGGCTCGTGGTTTCCTCACTGACATCTCTGATCATGTGGCCCTCGATTGTGTTAACCACAAGCTGCCCCGAAGCCTCAGATCTGTGCACTGGGAGTGACTGGGGGACTAAAGAAAATATGAAACTTTGGGTTTAATAAAAGTGAGAGCAGGTCTTACTTTTGAGATGGTTCCATTTTCTTCCACCAGTAGCGGTGCATTGTTATTGACGGGCAGGTGATCGGCTTCATCATGACACAGGCAGCAGAAGAGGCTATGGAAAAAGCCACGACTGCGGGGCTTCTTAGAGGATGAGGCAACGTGCGCAGGAGTCCCTAGAAACAGAGAAGACCTTTAGCTCACTCTCGGACTGGCTGAGTACCTCCCGGATACATCTACACAGATGCAACAAGCTCCAGTTCACATTAAGCATGATTGTTTTAAATAACTATACACTCAACGGATTTCTGGATGTACATTAACTGCAGCTAATGGGAAAATGCTGCATAGCATATGTGGAAATTCACAAACAAAGCTGGACAAAAAACTTCAGATTTCATTTTTATATTAAATCCAGATCATTCTTTTTTGTTCATAAATTAACAAAACACAGGACAAAATAACTGGATTTTCCATTATATCCTTGTAGAAAAAACCCCACTGTAACATCACAGGATTTGTTCCTCCTTCATGTAAGCTCTAAAATAAAATGCATTTTTTCTGAAGTATACTGTGCCTTTATACTAGGGTTGTAATAATACCAGAATTATTAATTATTATGAATATTGATATAAAGACAATAACACCATGCTCAACATCAAACACAACTAATCAGAAACATCACTGTGTGAACACTAAATGTTTATTGGGTTGAATATATAAAAAAAGACTTAAAATTTGTTACAGCTTAACAGTTTTAATTCATTAAATAAATTGTTAAACATTACGAACATTTTAAAAAGTTGCCAAACAAATTTCACTCAACAGGTTATGAAAAGTGGATTAAAAGTGACAAACAATATATCCCAACATGTTTACTGTTCCTACAAACTTTAGACACACTGAAGAGACTGCTGTGCCAGACATGCAGATAAGAGAATCTCAGTCTATCCTAATGAAATTAGCCTACTGGTAAATGGATCTGGGCTGGGATGTACAGTACCAGGGGAAAAAAAAACAAGAACTGGTATAAAACCTTTGGACTATTAAGATTATAGGCACTTACAATTCATTTACATTCATTGAAAAGGTTATTTAGCAAAGCAAATTTGTTCATTTATGGCGTAGCCCCTAAGAAAAGGGTGTCAAACTCTGGTCCTGTGTCCCACACAGATTCCTCCTCAAAAAAATTCACTGAACCTGACAATTAAATGGAGGTGAACCATATGTGCCTGAGCAGGGAAATCACCAAAACATGCTGGACTACAACCCTCCAGGTCTGGAGTTCGACATCCCTGCCATTAGGGGTCTTTTTGGAACCATTATTTTAATAAAGAGGACAAAATACGAATCCTATTTTGATGTTGGTTTAAGTAAATAAAGGAATATTGAAAAAGTTGGAGCATTCAACTTGTTGGCCAGAGTGAAAATAAAAGCAAGGAACCTGCATACTTTTACTTTCGTTTTTTGCAACACTGAAAGTAAGAGTGTGGATGGAACCTTGTCCAGTGCTGCTCTACACTCAGTAACAACCACAGTAACTTTATTCTGTGAAATTGAGCGAATGATGAATAACTTTTTCATGGATATGATTGCTAAAGGAACTCATGCTGACGGACAGCTGTTTGGCAGTTTGATTGTATCCATGTATGAAAACACCAGTGATGGATTTTAGGAAGGGTGGAACCATGGAGAGAGGTCATTAATTTAAAACACATGTTTACCACACCCACCAGTTCCCACACACACACAGTATTTCCTCCATTCGCAACGTTACTGCGGTAACCGCACGTTTCATCTCCTTCAGGCAATGTCCCGGCCATGACAATCTCACACACCTCTGTGCTATTTGCTGTTAAGTGGGATATTTGTCATTAAGTACAGCAGATGAACACACGGGTTCAGTGAATAGTGCGACATTTCACAGAGTCCACGCGATTAGTGGCCTATGTTCGGCTCAGGGGGGACAGCAGTGCCGCGGTAGCCTGCAAGCGAGAAGAATGGTGATGAGTGCTGGTCTCTGGCAAGACAAAATCCTGTTGACTGTGACCAAGATGGACGAGATGGTCTTGTCAGCATGAAAGCCAGTTAGCAGTCCGGTCAGAATTAAAACACAAAGCTTTCCCAATTTCAATCAAAATAAATAAATAAAGCAAACAACAAAAAAAACGAATTCGCTATGATGGCTAGCGCTGGCAAAAACCTCCCCCGGACACTTCCCCCGTCCCGAGTTGGGAAAGAAGGCAGCTTAACGAGGTAGTATTTTTTGTTTTAAATATAGAACAGTACTCTTTAGAGGTGTATTAAATTTATCTCCCTAATGACATGACCTACATAATATACATAATAAAAGTTGGCCTAATAACCTAACTTGACCTCAATAATAGTGCTGACTTCACCATGTGAACACTGCCAAATAAGCAGACCCTGTTTTTCTGTGTATGCCGTCATTCTCCACTCAGTTGTTCTGTAATCGAAAGGAACTTGAGAGTAGAAGAGACCAGAACCTGACCGACGGCTCCTTGGCAGTACGGTGGCGGGACAGTGCCAACCTGATTCCACACTGCTGGGTGTGGACAGAGACAGGAAAACAAGAGCGAATGAAGGGACAGGAGACGGTGGAGAAACAACACGGACTGCGGTACGTTTGCTCTTCTGATGTTACACATCAGGGAGTTTTAAATAGCCGCATGCAGACAGCTGCTGACAGTAGTTGATGAGGGCATTCTCTGTATATATAGAGCGCCACATCCAGGCCATAAACGGAGACGCATAACTAATATTTGTTGTGTGTCCGGCTCGACGGCCTTATTGCCATCAACAAACTTGACTTTCCCCATTGAGTCATAAATTGCACCATGTGAATCGGATCAGTTCAAAACTGCAATCATCTGGTTTTATATGTAGAAAAAGTGAATTAAAACATGAAAAGCTTCAGGCAGAATGGACTGTATTGCTTGCTGGAGCGCGTGAAGCTACGATCCTACTATGAGACTCACAACACGTATACGTGGGGCCTGTGATGCTGATAATGAGGCTGCAGCTTTTCCCAAAGGCCACGTCGCCCCACCCAGGTCAGCCGGGCGCGGTCTGCGCAGTTAAAGGTAGCTTATCTGAGGCTGTTTTAGGAGCGTCTCCACTCCTACTGCGAGCCCCCCCAGCTTGAGGCCACCGAATGTCTGACTTAACGACTGAGAAACACAATCCCCTTCTTACAATCTGACAACTTGTTCCACGCCGTCCTCAGAGGGCGAGAGGTGGCAGGGTTGGTTACACTGCCACTCTGTTTTAGGTCAGGTTTTTAGGCCAAGTTCACCTGGATATGGAGCTAGGAGTGATGTCAACTGACATGGAATTTTCGGTTTAATCAAGTTAATTCAAGTCGATCAAACAAGACAGGCTCATAAAAAACATAACAAAAAGATGATATGACAGTTTAATTAAACATAATTAATACAAAAACGTATAAATAATACAATATTGATTTTATATTATTCCATAACATAGATATTAGAAAATATATTACTTATCAGCTATAACAAATTATTATTGCCATATTATATTGTTATATTTTCTCTCTTATTGTCTGCTTTTGCAGTTTATTCATTTATATAATTTTTAAATTATCAAAAATAAAATAAAAAAAATAACTTAAAAAACGATATTAAAATAATATAATATCTATCAATGAGTAATACTTTTAAAAATAAATTATGACTGATTTTTAAGATGCTGTCTTAAGATTTAAAAAATTAAACATTTACAGGAAATATGTTGTTTTTTTTATTCCGAAATTAGGTTTTAGTTCAGGTTTACTGTAGAAGTGTAAACTGGCATATTCCATTTGTACACAGACCAGCCCTGCTAAATTAGGTCAGATCCATTCCTGTTTTAATGACACAACCTGATGAGTGCCAGAAAAGAAACACAAGACAAATCAAAGCACAGTTCAAAAACAGAGTTCTACAGCTCAGATGGGACTCGGAGTGCAAAAGAATCCCTCTGGGGGCCTCTCTAAGCCCACTCCCCCCCTCACGTACCCTCACAATGGAATGCAGCCATATCGCTGGCCCATAACCCTGTGCTGAGCGCTGCCCGGCCAAACCAAAATAGGAACAGGAAGTGAAGTAAGCGCTGCAGTGGGGCAAGAGAGCAGGGGCCGCCTCCACCAGATCACGTTTCACACAACAAGGCAGGTACAGAGCAGACGAGCCTGGGAACAGCATGCCGAGATGAAGCCACAATGCCATGCCGTGGCAGGGTTAATGCACTTTCACCGACAGCCCCTGACAAGAACAAATGCCTCCAAATGTGACAAGAAGGCAACCTCAATGCAACACGGCCTCGTCTGCAGGCCAACTGAGCCAAACCCAAACATGGAGACTCGACCAAGGGTGAACTCAGTGGCCTGGCCTTTCCAAAAATAACCTTACAATAACAAAGTAAAGAACAGGTGGCTGGTCTCGCTGCCCAGAGTGTATGCCATGGGGCTGGACAACGTTTCGGCATAGTTTTAGAGAGGTTGAACTTGACAGCATTCAGTAGCACCATATCTTCAGCGTTAAGCACAATTAGCACGCGGCTAATCCGGTTTCTGAAGTATCTTTGAGCTGAGAAAGCAGGCCCTTGGAGTGGAGATTACGCGGTTATGTAAGAGAGTTCTGGGTGACCAGGTGGCCAGATGTAGGGGGTCAGCGGTGGAGTTTAGCCTAGTATTCAGTTCTGGTAGCTGGGAAAAGAAGAGCCCAAATCTGAAGGGGCCCTTCTTTGCGTCTTTCTCTCGCTCTTATGTAACGTGGAATTCCACAGGTTTTCCTTCAGCAGGCTGGAAGGCGTTCCCAGGATTAAAGCCAGGGATACTACTCAAGCTGAAAATGCTTTTATGGCTTTTTTTTGTCTATGTATGAGTGCTACAGACTGTTTTTATCAAAATATGCAGCTTAAAAACACACAGGCATACACAAGCACAAACCGATTTCATTTTATGATGCAACTGCTTCTAATATGCAGTTTCCACCATTTCCCATAACATGAGCAAATTATGTAAGTATTTTGCAAATATTATTACAGCTGGGGGTACATCAGACAGCCCTCCAGGGTCTGCAGCAATATAATTACTACTGGACTGACTCTTCACATAAAAGCATACAGCCAAGCCTTTTAGTATTCTGGAGAACACCAGAAATCCAAACATTCCTCATGAGTATGCCAACAAGTACAAACAAGCAGGTCAGAGAGTGATGCAGCCCTGAGATAAGACTAAGCCATGCCGAGGGACAGAGGAAGGTTTTATCAATCCTAAAGAGAAAGGTGAGAATGAGCTCAGCCAGCTTAAAAGACAGCTTTACTTCCAACAACAAAACATCACAGATACAAATCTGGCTGTGAACTTTGGGGACAAACAAACAAACAAAAAAAAAAGACAACAAAACTGTGATGTACTGAACACATAGCCCTGTAGCAGAAATACCCAGGACTAGAATTTAATTTGTAATCTTAAATATAAAATAAAACCTGAAAATCACTGTCTTTTAAAAATGTAAAGCCTAAATACTGGGTAGGTTTTGCTTATTTAATAGGAGACCATATTTGGTCCTGGTGTCCAACATGGTTTGTTAGTTCCTCTCATCAAACAAACTCACTACATCTGGCAGCAGTGGCCTAAAACAGGTGTATGAGCAGGAAAATCACCAAACAGTGCTGGACTCCGGCTCCCTCCAGGACAAGAGGTGGATGCCCTGGTCTACGGTCTGCAACATGTTTGAGTCTGAATAACTAGGCTGTTCCAATTCTATGAAAACCTAGAAACGCTCATCTGTTCAATATATCAGAAACAGAAAATATTAGCGATCCCAGAGGAAACCGATTCATACGTGAATCTGAGTTTCACAACTGTAACAATATAAGACACACCACATCTACACTACACCCACATCTGTAACTCCTACATAGAGGACACTGTTTAGAGCAGCGGGGTCACATGGTACAGGTCCATGGGCTGCACGGAAAAATGACCGTATTTCCTTTTTATTTACTATCAGAGACTAAACGATGTTTAGTTTTTCCAAAAAAAATGACCGGAAATCTTATATTAAACCGGGTCGTGAAGAAATAAAGTTTGGGGACCACTGAGCTTATTTAATTCAGTTTAACATGATCATGTACTCACACATGCACACCAGCTTCCAGATCACTACATTAGCGTAATACCTGAAAACATAATAATGTGTGAAAAGACATGGCCAAATGTACGATATTTTTGCATCTAGACACAAGTTTCCATTCACACATTTAAATCATGAATTACACACTTAGTACTTGGACATACGATTCAGTGGAGAGAACCTCTACTCTATTAGACTAAACTGAGCAGATATTATATTCCAAATACGAAGTCTAATTATAGGAACACAAACGAAATTTTTCTCTCTCATCTGTTAGGGTTGGTAACCGAGCAATCAAAGTCCCATGTTGATGCTGGCTCTGGAGTCTGCCTCCATGGTAGTATTTATGGTTTTCCTGCTGTATCTCATTTATTTCGGCCCCTAGGGCCCATATGTGGGTCCATTCTCCAGTTTCTCTCTCCCATAACGGTCCAACTCAAGATACTTTTCATTTACAGGAGTTCATGCTAATTCAAGGAAGGTACAGAATAATATCTTTTAAGAATAAAATCTTTATATTAAACTTCAAACCGGATAAACCTGAAATTTTTCGTTGGTTGATACGTTGGGATTTAGTAAGTCGGGAGCAGAGAGAACAGTGAAACGTGAAAAGTTGGGATACGCCAGAAACAGAAGCGCAAATACAAACCAATAAACACTGAAATGAAAATTCTTGGCCAAATTGAATGACCAAATTCGATTCATTGAAAACTTCTACATTGTTAAACTTAAAAAATACAAAATTTATAACAGAGTAATGAAAGCACTTTTGTTATTGATAAAGTTATTGATAAAGGACAAATCAGAGCTGAAAAATTAAAGCATTGTTTCTTAAAATGAAAAGATATGCAGGAAAATCTTAAACACAGCAAAAGAAGCATCAGTCCTCCGAGAAAAGAAATCCTACTGTCTACATGTCTACATGTTGGAGCTTATATTTGCAGAAAACAACATGACTACATTCAGTGTGCTCACAGGGAATTTCCTTGACACATCTGTTGTTTTACTGAACACCGAGTAAGAAATGGGATGCCATGTTTTCATGTGGGATCCAACCCGCATTAGGCAGGTTTGTTTATTGTGCCTTCCCTTAATACTTGGCATGCCCAGCGATTACAAACTACGATATACTCTTTCATCGGAAAACGGTAGTAGTACAAATTTTTGAGCATCCTTTCCTATAATGGAGTGCCCAGTGATTTCCACAGTGCAATTTAGCGAACACTATTCTTTGCAGTTTTGTATGCAGCTCCTGTGCACCAGCAATAGCTAGCATGTTAGCTAGTTAGGTATGAAAATGAATCAATCAAAATAAATCCAGCGTCACTCATGTGAGCGGCCACTGACATGGTTTCCCTCTTTTTTCACTCCAGCTGATATTGTTCTGTGTAGTAACCATGTATTGCTGCATTGAAACAGCAGCAGCATTCATGTTCATTAATGCATGTTCTTTATATGGCCTGGAGTGTAAAAGCTGACAACAGATGCATTTGTGGTCTGATAGATTCTCCTTCTCTTATGGATGAAAAGAGTGCTGACTGCATTCTATTGTTAAACTGCTAAACATGCATGAGGAAGTGAGTGTTTGGGATAGAAATGTGAATAGAATCTGAATTTAAATGAGTAGCACTGAACACATTACGCTATTATGGAAACCAAATAAACGGCTAAACATGCAGGAGGAAGGATATGTGGGATAGAAATGTGAATAAAATGAGAATAGAAACAAGTAACACTTGAATAAATTGACCTTTTTACGACAGGCATCCGCCTGAACTTCATATATTATATTTATTATTTAATTAAATAATTGCAGAAGTTTCAATAATACAATTGTGACACTATTTTTATTTACACTTGAAATGTAATAAAGAATGAAAAAAACAATCAATCAAGAAGAGAAAACCTAAACAATAAAAACAAAATCTGTACATCTGGAGGATAAGCAACATGCCGCTTGCACTGTTTGAGACCCCTGGTTACTGTTCTTTTCTGAGATGGACATTAAAATATACCAATTATCTGTCTGGATCCTCAGCAAATGCTGTTCATTTCTGCCACAGTTCTTTCACTGAACAGTCTCGTCATTCATCAGGACGAACAGTCGAGGAGCCGAGAGAGAACCGGACGTTTTATCTGCCTGTATGTTAAATGCTCGCTTCTTTTGAAGGCAGTTAGCTGAAATATAAGCTGTAGGTTCACGATGCACTGCCTGAGAAAAACATCATTCAAATGACAAAAGCGCATATCACTGTTCCTAAGCAAATCAGGAGAAGCCGAAAAGAGGAGCAGGTCACCTGCAGCGAGAGGCTGCCGTTTCAGACTCTACAGGAAAGCAAAGAACCAAAGCCTTCCCAGCCAAGCTTAAATCGGAGAAATCCGGGGATTTTTCCAAATTCCTGCATAACTACATCAGTAGAAAACAAAGTCATTGTGACTGGTGCGACGCCAAATGCTCCATTCTACAGAAACGTACTGAGTCAGGAGTTCTTCACAGTGGTGGTGAAATGAAACCGCACTGCACAGTATATGGACGGTCAATACCTATCGCAATATTAATCTCTGCAATATTAACATAACAGAGGGCCGCAATATGTAAATGGACCTCTAACCAATCACAGCTCTGGGCGGGTGCTATCAAATCTTCTGGTGAATTGAGGTCTTCAAACACTACAAAATTCATGTTATCTTATCCGGGATTAAATTAAAGACACGGATGAGCCGAGGTGTTTTAAAAAGTGTCTATATTCTATGTTCCTTCAGTTTTACTTTTTTTTCTTATAAACTTGCATGAATATTTCCAACCATTGTTCCTCCTTAAGAATTAATCTGGCTGTTTTCACTATTGTGCCTTTGAGATTTGTGTAAATGACCCATTTTCTGATAAGCAGCATGTGGCTGAAACGCTTCTTAGAACTTCAAACGGAATGGATGTAAAGTTTGCAGATTAATGGAAAACGATTCTTGTTATTATAGGTCTGAAATCAGCCACAGTTTTAATATACAAGTGAAATTTTAATATAAAAGTGAAATTACTCCGATTCCATCATTTTTCACTAAAATCAGACACTGGTACACATTTATTCACAAAGCCATAAGTTTACAGTTTCAGATACGTTGAGAGATATGTCCCAAATCTAGATAACAGATAACAGCAACAGAACCGATAAAGTGTATTGATGCAGGTGCTATGCTGGAATCTTTTATTGGCTCTCATCAATTCCTCATAAGTTTCTGCATGGACGAAAAACAAAATCAACGCAAGTGTTAAGCTTTAGAGCTCTGAGTCTAAACACAGTGTAGAATATCTGCCAGATAAATGTGTTAAAATAAATAACAATGCTTTTTTTTAATAGCTTAAGACATTAAAATCAATTAAGCTAGACAACAATAATTAAAAAATAAGTGTACAATTTGTTTATTATTGTAATAAAAGTGCAGTTGTACTATTTTGATTGGGTAAAATATTTCAAGCAATATTTTCAACTTTTTATCAGTATTACGGAAAATAACACAAAAGTATCACACAAATAAAATCCCAATATACATTATGCACAAATGAATCACTGACTTACTACATCCATGTACAGCCCTACCTCAGCCAAGCTGTGCAAAATGAGAGAATAAAGTCACGTTCAGCTCCACTCTGTATTGATAATCATTCAAATATATTTTACTATTATTTTCATTATCTCAGCAAGTAGGACTCAAGACTAAAATGAATTAATTGCTGCTGAAAACAAACATAGTTTTGCCATGTGTTTTAACACAATATTATAATAAAAAGCGTGCCACAAATTGATATAATATTTCTTAATATTTCACATTTAATATAATTTTATTTTTGACACACTTGTCAGATCTGATCAACATTGCTTCTGAAATCCACAAGATGGTGCAAGACCTTGTTCTTCAAAGAAAACTTAAAAGTAAAGATGAACTGGAATTAAACATAGGTGACATGAAATGAATTGTCTTGTTTTCCTGGTGACTTTTTAAAAATAGATAGGAGATATCCCAGTATTTCCGATTGCAATATTTGCAGTATCGGAATAAGATCACATTACAGGACGAATCTCGTGAAAGTATTGTATCATGACCTCTTTGGGTGGGAAGTGCTTACAGCGAACAGCCTTCAGCTTCAGAAGCACATTTGTTAGGTAAATGATTTGTTACTTATTGTAGGTAGTTAACCACACCACTGTTATTCACTTTCACACGTGGTTATATCTATTTGCATACTGATGTAAAAAGTGCTCCATACACAGTGCAAAATATCTAAATAATACAAATAAAAGTAAAATAAAATAATTAATGAGATGTTTGTTTTAGACCAATATGAAGATGTATGGATTCTCTTGTAATTATTTAATATAAATATATGATATAATAACATGAAGCAGAAGAATGTGACTCCTCTTCCACCTATCACCACACTCTGAGTTTACATCTCAGTATAAACTCCTAAACATAACTTAATGTCAACAATACTTTCTTTGCACTTTTATGAATGTCAAACAAAATCTTTTGTCTGTTGCACCATGTGTACACTGTGGAACTCTGTATACTTGTGGAACTCTGTATATGGCCGAGATTACAAAGTTAATTTTGAATGTTGAAATAGAGGTTCTGTTCAAAGGAAGCACTTCAGCGCTCGTTGTGTGAAAGAAGAGGGTTGAGAAATACTAAAGCACGCTGAGCTCCTCAGTCCTGTTAAAGTTTGGTCAGGAAAACAATGATCTTGCAGTCAGTCCACAACAGAGCCACATGTTTTGCAGAGAACACAGAGTGCTAGCAAACAGAAAAACAATCCCAGGGGTCTGTGTGCCATCCTGCTCTCTACAGAAAGGAACTCTCTACAGACCACCACTGATGAACCATTTCAGGTCCTCCATTCAGTCAAACACACAGCGCTCATGCTCCCTTCCAATCAGCTGCTCTGAGACACTCGTACCAACACACAGACACACACTGGACATTGGTTTATACCGCCAAACGTACATTTTTTTATAAATGAATACGTTTCTTATTCAATATTTATTCTAAGCTACAGAAAATGGTGCAAGTTGGCCCTACAGTCTTCTAAGAACCAAAACATAATGAGCTTTATAACACAGGACTACAGTTTCAATCTTACTTTGGTTTTCACTGACAACAACAACATAAAACAACATCAAACCCTATACAGTTTGTCCAGGAAGCAATTTCATATTTCGGCACTGACCGGTCAAGAACCTGTACTAATTTTGTACTGCTTCTCAATATCCATTCTAATAACTGTTTAGTAGGGATGATAGTTAACTGAATGTTGTCAGCAAGGGGTTAAAATCTTGTTAAACTGCCAAAAAAGTACGAGTTAAACAAGAACTAATTCAGCCCATCACCCGGGACAGTCTGTGAACGTTTTGTTTATTCAGGCTGAAACTCTGTTGCAAGCACAAGCCACCCATTTTGAAAATTCCAGCTTCTCTTCACCTGCTGGTGAAATTCTAGCATACAATTTGTCGCAAATTGCTTGGAATAAAAATGTTTCCACATTTATTTTTCACTGGAACTGTAATATTACTGTTTTGTAAACAACTATTTACTTAATTTTACCAATTATCTGTAATCATTCCATTTAAAAGTGTAAAATAATCCACAACTTTGCAGGCATTCAGAAATAACCGCAGGCATTACTGGAATAACAGACACAACTTAACTTGTCAAACAGCTTTTAACAAATGTAAAACATTACATTTCAAGACACGCTAATGACCTTTGCCCACATACATTTGAATTGGGAATATCCTCACAAACATCATCAGAAGTGAAATTAAAATGCATGAAAGTGTTAACCATTTACCAAGGGATGTGTAACACAGTTTAAAGCATACCAGCGCACTGTTTACATCACAGACGCTAGCCTTGAGCAGATAAAGTCAGATAAAAACCCTCCCATTTACACCACATTACCACAGACGATGCGATCAGGGTGGGTTTGAAGTGTAGAACATGTAAGAAACATGAATTTCAAATGAGCATGAAAATGTTCACACAGTAAACATTGCAAAAAACACCAACTTTTAACCTGCTGGAAAACTAAAACCCATTACACATCAGAGCTGGTCCAGTCTCAGATCCTTCCTCAGTCCTCAGTCTGCTGTTAAAGTCTGTTACACAGCACTGAATAGGTCTAGTACCAAGAACAGTACCAGGCCTTCCCCTAAAATAATGAGGATTTAAACGGGAGAATCACCACGGACGTTACAATTCAGCCCCTGACTGGGCTTTATCCATGTCCAGGAAATTGGCCCTAAATGTGGTGACAGTGAGGCCTAACTGTCAGGCCGAGCCAAACCAAACTCAAGCTTGGAGAAACAACTAGAGTTTTTCCCTTTCAGTTTAGTTTTAGCACAAGAGGGCCTGGTCATGGCCTGCTAGACTGATTTAAATGTAATAATTTGTAAGAAAGCTTGGGAAAACAAACAATGCTTCTCCTGTCAGTTAAACAACAAGAAAAAAAGTGAGAGAGACGCAAGACTGCTTCAAGGAAAATACCAGTTCAGATAATAATCAGGGAAATCATGAATGGCAAGGCCAAATCAGCATAATTTTATATCTGCAGGTCAATCAGCAGACTTGAAGGAAATGGACTATTAGCAAACAGCGAAAGCTTGGTCAAACAAACAAAGTGTCTTGGTTACGCTGGTCACTTTTACCAAATAAATGAAAAAATTATGAATAACGCGCTAGACTGTTTCAAAAGTTATGTCTGCAAGTACAATGAACTGCAACTGAACTGATCAACTGATCAAGGTCAGCAGATCAAGATCCCTCCGCCCCTTTCCCTCCAAAGAGCAAACTTTCCAACTTTCCAAAGTTCTCCAGCTCCACCAACAACCAGTAGATCCGGACTATGGGTGAATCCAGTCCACCAGCACCTGCCCCAAAACCACGTTTCTACTCAAGCAGACACTTAATGACACAGTGTGATCTCCTCTCACCAAAGGTCCAACCAAACTGGACCAGGGTCTCTCAGAGGAGGCCAGGATCAGGGCTGTTTCTGATGGTGCAGACCCTCACCCTCACATGGGCTGTTTCCCCTCCAAAGCCCCTCCAGGACCCTCCAGCTCACCTTTATCCCGCAGAGGAGCGCTCGCCTCTTCGTCCCTGCTCACTTGCGTGATGACCGACGAGGACGGGAGGTCCATGAGATCCGTAAAAGTCCAGAAAGTTGAGGGCAGTGTGTATTTTCTCCTGCAGGGACCAGCTCTCCGCGCTCAAAGTTCTCTAAAGCTGCTCGGAACCTCCTAGAGCCTCCTCCACAGGTCCAGAGAGAGCATACTGCACGCACACGCCGGGCTGGAGGCGAGTCCTACACGCTCATTACTGGAACCTAGCGAAAAACCGCGAAACTAAAAAATTAAAAGTTTCACTCTTTGATGATAAACTTTGTAACAACATGGAGTTCGGCTCAGCTCTCAAATTCAAGATACAAACATGGAACTCGGCAGTTTCAAGGCACCCCGACTCTTAAAGCGGCAACACCCGACCGGGTGGGGTCCGCACAGGAAACGAAACTTATTTTACTGTTTTCAAATCGTTATAGAAATATTTACGCTCCTTAAATACTGAATAGCAAAAAATTTGCACAAATAAGCACCATAACTTTACGACATTTGTGTTAATGCTCTTGGCAGATAGATTTTCCCAGTGCTTAAAAGGTTCAAATAAAACTTAATATAATTATCAAATGATTATACAAGACACAAATACAAATTCCTCAAAGGCTTACTTCTCAGATGAGATATCATGCAGTATTTTGGTCTTTCTGTAGGTTCAGATATGCTCAGAAACTACCGAGAAGTAATCCGCCTGTGTGTTTCCCTTTTAAATTCTGCAAAATCCAACACGCAAAAACAAAAGTTTGAAAGATCTCGGCCTCGTCGTAGGAGGATGCGCTTTTTCTGTCAATCGCGTAGTTATTATGAAGACACAGAGCCCCAGCGAGGGTTAAAGAGTGTCTAGCGCGACGTTTTAACCACCACGATTTAAAATAAGCCGTCGTTTCTTTCTTGTCTCTTGTTTTTACTGCTTAAAAACTTTCTTGTGAACTTTTTCTCTTGCTTGATTCTGTGGGGCTGCGGGGGCCTTGAAACCGTCCAGCAGAGAATGGAGAATAGGGATGGTCCTCAAAGAGCCAAATTCAAACTCAAGTTCAGGACATTAGTATTCACACAGCAGAATACTCTGAGACTTTCAGAGTGGGCATGATTCATTCCACAACAAGCCTTCCAGAAGACCCCCCACACACACCTCTCCCCCCAGGTCAACCGGGCCATTTTCAATTTTGAAATTTGTTTATAATAAATTACTTTTAATATCCAGTGCCTTTCATGTGAGTAGAAATTTAATACTTAAATACATAAAATAAAAATAGCTTAAATAAATATTAAAAATATTTCAACTGTTTTCATATATTTTTTATATATATGTGTGTGTGTGTACTGTAAATATAATATGATCACCAATCCACTGAATCTCATATACAGACATGTCTGTGCAAACATTAAACTTTATTTTATCACTTCATTACACATATTACAAGATGCAGTGAGGACAGTCTGGAGTCCTGCCAGATTTCACTGCCGTGTTCATTCCTTTACATGGACTTTGTGCAGTGTCAGAGAATCTAGCTTTATGCGGAGATGGGAGTTTTATAGATGTGTAACTGACGGAAGGCTAGCTGCTGGATTTCAGACACAGACATGAGAGTGTGGCGAGTGTGAGAACTCTGGATGCTACATAACACAAGACAACATGAAAACAAACAGAAATCTCTTTATTTATGTTTGCGTTTTGAAAAGTTAAGTTCACCATTGCTAAGACAATCTTAAAGAACACACAGCAGAGATCCAAAACATGTTGGTATAAGGTTTTTTTTATGAAACCCTTATCTAGAGTCACTGATAGCTTAAAATACAAATTAAATAACCCATTGGTTGAATTTTTATTGTGGGTTAGTAACATTCAGCATGTTAGTACCGATCTGAAGTCTGATAAGGATGGCGAGTAATAGACGAGAGCAAACGGAAAAAATAGTGGCGCTTCACTGAGGCCCTCACAGGATATCCACTCGTGCGAAGGACTGGTCTGTTCCCAGGTTATTTTCCACAAACACCTCGTACTTTCCTGAGTCGGACGCACGTGCATTTTTGATGGTGAGGATGGTGCTGGTGTCTCCAACATCGAAAAATACTCTAGGGAGAAAAAATCACCCCAGATAAATATACAGCATGTTTTACAATTCAGCAGTGAAGCACCTCCTTTAGCATTTTTAGACTACAAGCTTAATGTTAGTATAATTTTAAAGCATTGTTCACATAATGTGTGTGTGTGTGTGTGCTTTGTTTGCCTTTCTGCCATATAGTAGGTTAAAAACCTCAAAACTACACACAAACACTGTTTAATAGTTTCATTTAAAATAGGTGTCTGTTTCTGTCCAGTAGTTTCTGAATACACTACGTTCTGGATGCCTTAATCATCACACACTTGTTTTAAACCATGTCAAGCTGATAAGTAATATCTAAAACTGGTTACTGATGCTGTATGACACTCTGTTGTCAATGAAAACTGAGAGATGTCAGGACAAATTCATAAGAAACTGCCACTGCTGTCTGTAAGCGTGTAACGTGTCCATTTGATGTGTATGAATACAGCACAGTGTGAACAATGGGAAATTCTGTCTCTGTCTGTAACCCATACATTGAGTGAAGCAGTGGGCTGCCACCAATGAGGGGTGTCCAGGCAGCAGTGTGTTGGAACAGCGCCTCCCTCAATAGTACTTCAGTGGTGCCACTAGCAGTTTTGAGATTAAAACCTTCTGATCACAGGAAACTCCCTATCCACCAGCTGCCCCAGTGTGACTCACGTTTGCCATGCTTGTGTGGGGCATGAGATTTTTCCTCATTTGCCCTGGTCATAAACGAATGCCTGGTTTTGTGTATGTTAGACAGAGGATAAGGGTGCTGTTGCCCTGGAAGGCTGTCATAAATGGCTCACCTGTCGTCCTCCTCTATGTCATCTCCATCCTTCAGCCAGCCCACATCGGGGGGCGGTTCCCCGCTGATGTTCGCCTTCAGCACCACAGTGGTTCCTCTCTTGCCTTTCACACTGTCTGGACCCTTGTTGACTTTAGCAGGAACTGCAGGCAGAAAGGAAGAAGAGAAATGTATATTTTAATACACTAAAGACCTGAACCAACCCTAGGAGTGTTTCTTCATGTCTTACACACCCTCCACTATGATGCAGGCAGAGCCGGACGTCTGGCCGAAGGTGTTTTTGATAGTTACGGTGTATCTGCCCAGGTCAGCCAGCTCCCCGTCCCGCACCACAAGGGCTACCACATCAGGGTCCTCAAACACATAACGATATTTGGGCCCATCTTTCAGCTCTCTTCCGTCCTTTAGCCAGACGATGAAGGGGTCAGGGAAAGCGCTGACTCGGCATTCCAGCTTTGCAGCGCTTCCTTCCACCAGAAGCACATCCTTCAGCTCCTGCAGGAACTTTGGGGGCCCCTTTTCGCGAAGCTCCTTTCTCGACCTAGACGGACGAGAAGAAGAAATGAGCCTGTAGTCCTCTTTAGTGTTTATTCCTGTGCCATCTTTTTCTACCATTTGTATAGTGCGCTTTTTTATACCACACTATTCACACAAAAAAATTCCACTTGTGGGACAAATAAAGTTTTATCTTATTCTTTTCCAGCAAGTATACGATAAAAAATGACTTAAATTACACCTTATCGCCATAATCCAACATAATAATTTGCTCTGTACAGAAGGCCTATCTGATATACGGCAACTCAGCCGAGTTGTCCAAGTCAGGCTAAACACTCTCTGCAGTGTAACTATGTGTAATGAGTGTGTGTTACCTATGGCCACGATATGAAGCCTGGATGCGAATAGCTGCTTCTTGTACTTGAGGGTCATTAATGTTGATAGTGCACCCTGGCGGGGGTGCAGCCTTGACTTTGGACATCTGTTAAAACATCACACCAAAATGAGCACGTATAAAAGGCAACATATTTCTTTATGGATTTATTTATGGATTTATCTGGAATTACATACACTCTCAAATATTAATGAATATCAAATCACTGTATTCACCGCTCCATTCAGAACCCAGAATGTTTCCAGTATGTTTACTCTGACAGAAGGTATTTCTGAACTGTTTTGACAAAAAAAATGAGGAGTAACTCACCCCAGGCAGGCTCCTGGATTCTTCCTGTTGTTCAGCCCTGTGGCACCCCAGCTTTATAAACAGGGCTCCACTGGGCCGGCCTGGCCCGGTTAGAGGAGGACTGTGAATGCCACACCAGCATTTGTCCTTCTTTGGATCCCTGCCTTGGTGGGTCTTGGATTGTCGAGGTCAATTAAAGATGGGCACCAAGTGTTTCAGAGCAGCAAGCTGTGCCTTAAATAGTGAGTCTGTGGCTGAAAGACCCCGGAGGCTACCCAGAATGTTGTGTGGGAGACTTAGGGGCTGTGATGTGGGATGCCAGAGCTGTGGAGTAACCTGAGTGCTCCCGTAGGAGGGAGGTGGGCAGCCAGGGTGACTTGCAAGATGGGTTGGGCCCTGTTTAACACATCCACGCAAATGGGCCTCTAATGGACATCTTTTGAGACCCATTCCAGCTGTCGGGTTGTAGAAACATCAGTGGAAAGTCTGTCTCATTACAAGCACTCATGATATCATACTGTGCATGAGTTAATATGGCAAAAACATTTATGAAAATAAACTATTTTTCTGCAGTGTTTAGAGTTTCTAAAGATTTACTCTAAAGTTTATTGGGAGTAATAACAATATACAGTATAATAATAATATTATATAATGTATAAGTGCCATATATTTTTTTGTTTTCAGCAAATAGGTGAATAGACACAAAATCAACATGACCCGGGGAGCTGAAATTTTACACATGCCTTTTGTTTGTGAACAGCAATGTAACACTTTACCAAAGTACTTTACCCAAGCACCAAATACCAGGTCAAATCAACAAAGCTGATCTGAAACAATGTGCCATTTGGATCTCTGCTGTAGAGGATCAGTGAATCTATTAAACAAGTCTGACATTTTCACATGAAGTACTGTTTTTAACTGACTTTATTCATGAACCGTCATGTTTTCCACATATACACACTGAATTCATACTACTGTAAAACATTCATGTCATGTCCATGTATGTCACTGTTTTAGTGCAACATAATGCATTCCAGAAAAGCTTGGTTTAGTTTCACATTAAAGGGTTGCCCAGCATGATTTAAAGAAAAAGTACACAAACTCTCACACCCAAAACTAATCATACAAAACCTTATTCACAACCGCAGACCGGTGTCTGTGGCGTCTGTGGCTCCTTAAACAGGTTCGCTTTGAATCCACGTGTCGCTGGCAGCATTGTTCCAAACTTCAACCGTCATTCAAAACAAAAGAGTGGAAATCCTCCACATTTCAAAGATCAATTATGCAAATAATAATGAGATACAAAATTTTAAAATGACAGAAACACCAATAATTATAATAATAATAATAATAATAATAATAATAATAACATTCATGATCAATACTATTTGGCAAAAAAAATCCACAGAAGGGCCTTGTGCTGGTAAAAAGCAGTATTTATGCAAATGACACATGGAAATAAGTCAGCATGGCAAAAAGTAAACATTAGGCTTACTGCAAGTGTAACAGTCCAAGACTGACTTTACATTTGTACCCAGACAGTTCCTCCCCACAGGTCTGAATTACCTAGATTAAAAAAGGGGTGGCAGTGTACAAGCAGTTGTCTCATAAGTTCAAATTGAAAACAAATGAAAAATGGCATTTTTGCTGCAAATTGTAATGCACAACTTAAACACATTGGAAAATTGGGAAAATGATCAAATCTGCCAAACTTTAGCACACATGCTGCATTTGTTTTCTATTGTGCATTAAAAGTGCAGGAGTGTGTTCTCAGAAGAGGATGGGCTTCTTTTCTCTTAGAAAATCAACAGAGCGTGTGATTTGACCAGGGGGCGGCCAAACTTTTGCATATGGCTCTAAATCTGACCTTCAAACCTGAACTGTATATTTATTTGCTGTACTGAAGGAAAGGACTGACCTGAAATACTCAAACATCCACTTTCTATCAAACACTGTTAGATGATCCACGTGATTGTTTTACATGAACATTTTAAGGAGAACGCTCTCTTGCGTAAAGGCTGTGACACCTTGTTGGATGAGTTACATAATTAATAACAGGTCCAGGCCATAACAGGACCAGATCTACAAACATGAGCCTCATTCAGCGAGAAAGAAAACTAAAGAATGACCATGAGGTTTCCTGTGGTTACCAAGGGTAACCAAAAACTCACATCCAGCCCTCATATTCACTGTCAAAAACAAAGAGCCTAACTTTCATCTTATTACCTGACATTCAAAAATTATATTTCAGTTTTGTTGCTTGACTTGTTTTTTTAAAATACAGAATTGTTCTAGTTTTAAGGGTAGCTATTGATACATCCCTGGTTTTCCAAAGCACAAGACCCACCGTAACACCTACACAGCAGAGATATTCAAACCTAAAGGCGTCCGTGATCACAGATTAAACAGACAACTCTAAATCATCACCCCTGACTGAGGTAAAAGGAAGGAACCCAGAAGAACCCAGACCATAAATGGCTGTGGTTTGAATATCTTTGATGAGTATTAGCATTTTCTTGATGACCTCTCAATAAATATTGGGTGCAGAATGAAAAAATATATGTCTCATTCATCGATAATAAATGATAACAACTTAAGTAATGTTGCAAAGACTCATTAAACATTCAGTATAGCAGCCGCTGTGTCTTTGCTACACATTTTCTGTTGTTAAATTTAAAGTCATAAAGTTGCACTTCTTGCGGATGACACAAAGTTTGCCCTCCAAATCAGGCAGGAAGCGCCCCAACACTAGCCCTAGTTTAAGTGTGGTTCCACTGAAGATACAGAAGAAACTGAACACTGTAATAAAGTTATGCTTTAATAGACTTGTGCTCATCACTCTGAACGGTTCCTACATCTCACTCTTCTACTTGTCTTGCCTATTGAACACTTTGAAGACCATTCAAAACATATTGACCATAAAAGTCCAATATATCTGAAATTATATAAATATAAAACTCTCCCCTGTACTGTGAGGAATAATACCAGAATACTTCCTTTGGCTGCCAACAAGTAATGGATTTATTCTATTTTTTTTCTATAAAGGACATAGTTGTCTTGAAATCATGCTTGTCACTCCACCAGTGTGCAGATATATATAAAAAAAATCAGTGCATTTAAAATACTTCAACAAATGCAGATACACAAAACCGGTGCACAGACTTCTGCGATGTACAATAATACATTCTGGATCTTAAATGGAAAGGCAACCTTTGAGACATAAAAAAATAAGAATATTCAAGCACAATCTGAAATTTGCACAGCAGCTTTGAAGGAAAAAAACTGCATTAGAGTTTAGATTCTCTGCCCGAACCCGACGGGCCGATATTTTTGGGGGTCGGGTCGGGCACGGGCTCGGGTCTCATTTTTTGGGCCCCATCTAAACTCTACTCTGCATCCTTTTAAAGATTTTTACGGAAAAAAAAAAACTTTCATGATTTTGGACAGTTTTTTTATTTTTGCAATGTTTTTGATCAAAACATTTCTCTGACGTCCCAGGCTGCTAAGTATGACCCAACCTTTTTTTTGCCAAGACTAGTAAAAGATTAAATTAGTAAAAGACAAAACTCAAATTTGGTTGTAAAACATCAAGTGGCACTACAGTAAGAACAGCTTGAGTGCTCGATACTCATGTTTCTAACGACTACCTGTAATAAAAGTCAGTCATAAAAACTAGCAGAAAAAAAGGATGTACACATTTTTCTTTAATCCCTCCACAAATTTCAAGGCCCCGGGTTCATTATAAGGAAACACCACAAAAGTTTACATTAACATGATGTTTTGGCGAATGATGAATGAACACCTCTGTGTTCTCGTTAAACTATAAGCTTTTGCGTTGTGAGGACCGGACTGGGTCCAGAGTTCATGGCTCCACACGATGCAGAGAACAGCTTGTTATAAGTCAAACAGTCTCAGATAGAAGAATATGAAATGGGACGTGGGGTCAGGGGGGGGGCAAGACAGTGGAGAGGTGGGGCGACACTGTGCACGGGGCAGGACAATGAACACAACAGTGCAGGGCATGCTGGCTACAGCTGAGAGATGTTAGTGCACTGTGACCAGCTGTGCCTGATGGAGTAGTTGAGCTCTGTGTGTTTAGAACCAGACTAGTTTAACTTGTCTCATGTCTGAATAAGGGTGTGTTTGACTTTGTGTGCCTGATGTGTTCACTGCCCGTCCTCCTAAATCCAGCCAGGTGTCAGCACAGTGACAGTGAGTGGTCCGAGGGCTGGGCCCCTCTGTCCTTCCCCTGGAGCGCTACTCTTGGGTCACGTTCCTCCGGAAGAGCCGAGGTGAGCTCACTGGGTGACGGGTGTGGAGGGTGTGGAGGGTAAGGAGTGTGTAGAGGGTTTGGTGGGTGAGGTGGGCGTGGTGGAACTCTGGTAGGAACGCAGGAGAACTTTGTGCTTAGTGGCCACCTGGGCTCTAAATTGCTGCTGCTGGCTCAGGAACTCCTTGAGGCGTGTGGTGGTGAAGGTGAGGGTCTGCCGCCGCAGCCGCATCAGGTATGCGTCCTGCAGCCAGGAGTTGTTGAAGCAGTCTTTGACAGACGGACGGGCCCTGGAGTGTACCACACACACACACACACACACATACACAAATAGGCATGTACACACACAGGTAATATCAGTTACTATTATGTCACAGCTGAAGGGGCATTCCTAAGCTGAATGGCAGATAACTCATCTCAGCCCATGCAGAACAACATGCTGAACAGAATGTCTGAGGAGCTTTACGCACCAAGGGTAGCTGCACAGAATCTTCTTAAGGAACAGAGAGGCACTTTGGGACACGTTTTGGTAGAGTTTGCTGAGGTCAAACTTGGCGGCCTGGATTCTGGCCTCTGTCTCTGCTGGGTCAGTCTCTGTGAATGGCAACCTTCCGCTTAGCCTGGTCATTAAAAGAACAAAAAGCACCAAGAGATTTACTGCAGGTTTAAGAGGCTTAATGAGCAATATTGTGAAAAATAAACAATGCTCTCTTAGTTTTTAGATTAGTGGTTTCCACCCTTGGTCCTGCAGGCCCTCCTGCTCTGCACATATTACTGTTTCTTGATCCAGCTATCAAGAAATTAACAAGTTTTTTTAAATATTGAAGTTACGGTGTTAAAGTGATAGTTCACACAAAAATGAAAATTTGATGTTTATTTGTTTAAACATCCAAGTCGAATGTGACTTTGTTTCCTCAGTAGAGCACAAGCGCAGATTATTAGCTTTAGCCGTAGCAGTCTGGTAGTCATTTAATAGAAGTGGATGGACGTCAGACCTTTCTAAGGAAAATAAAACATGCACAGACACGTCCAGATTACACCCCGTGGCTCGTGACGACACATTGATGTCTTAAGACATGAAA
>JBBKCR010000002.1:16923318-16939672 GCA_037577295.1 Ladigesia roloffi | reverse complement strand
GCTAATAATCTGCGTTTGTGTTCTGCTGAGAAAAAAAGGTCACCTTCGACTTGGATGCCCTGGGGGTAAGCAAATAAACATCAAATTTTCATTTTTAAGTGAACTATCGCTTTAAAGCAAATGGGCCCTCTGGACTCAGGTAGGGAACAACTCCTGTAGGCAATTAAGCAGTTTCCATCAGAATCAATAAAGTCTTCTGATTCTCATTCATTCTGAAATATTTTGCATTTAAAAAAGAGTGTGTTTGGTGAAATGATGTTGAAATCTAAAGGACTTCTTTACTTCTTTAATTCTAAAACACCTGATATCTCTATAGATAGTAAAATAAAGTCAGTTTGTCTGGCTTGTAATCGGTCAGGGAACAGAAAACTGTTGCTGTAGAGCAGTGACCAGCACTCACATGACGTAGGTCAGAACACCAACACTCCAGATGTCAGCTGGAGGACCCACCACGTCCCCTTTCAACATCTCGGGAGCTTTCAGCAATCAGCGGGGATTCAAGAGAAACACAAATTACAGGGCATGAGGATGTGCGCAATTATGTCCAAAAAAAGCAAACATGCACTCATGCACAGATAAGGTTTGTGTGATCTTTTTAAAGAAGTAAAATAGAAAGAAACATGGCTTAGATTTGACAGTAAAAAGTATCAGAAGAGTTATATTTAAACCAAGCCAACAAAATATGGTGTCTGATAGAAAGGGCTGGGTTAGTAGAGTGTGAGGTTAAATTCCTCTCTGGAACAGAAGACACCACAGCAGTTGTAACTTACACATGTACTCCAGTGTTCCTATGGCAGGGCTGAACTGTTTCAGGAAGAGCGGGTTGAAGGTCTGAGCGCTGCCAAAGTCAATGATCTTGATCGCATTCATGTACGTGATTATGATGTTGTCTGGCTTGATGTCCAAATGCAGGATTCTCCTGCTGTGGAGGTAGTCCAGACCCTGGAGCACCTGCACAATGTAGGTCACCACATCATCCTCAGTGTAGCGGAACCTGGAGAGGGGAGAGAGATTGACAGACATCTGCACCAGCATGTAGACTCCCGTTCCAGATCAGCCGAAAATCAAGCTCGGTTACGTAATCAGTCAGGGAGTGAATGAAGATGTTTTTTGAAGAAACACTTTCTAATGGCCTTATCTGAGAAACTGGGACCTAATTGAGTAGTAGTCAAATGATTACAAAAGTGCTGTTTAACCCTCTGGATGTCCTCGTTTTTACTACCCTTTCAGCGTCCATATGGCCAAAAGTGACCACCAACAGATTAAGTCTGTGATTTTTGTTATATTTAAGCTTTTTTGCTATTTTTACTGCATAAAGTGTTTAATTAACATCAGCACTTGTCATAAGAATACAATTTCCATTCTTTTTTACCTTTTTTCCCTTCAAATACCAGTTTGTTTGCACTACGCACAAACATTCATTTAAATTAAGATTTTTAAATAAAAGGCAACTTTCAGATAGAAGTTTTTAAAGGATGTGAGTAAGAATAAATAGTTTGAATTGGGCCAAAATCTTCCCTCTTAATATCACAGACTGTATTTTTTCAATGGAAGAAACAACAGGCACTTGTTCTGTGTGTTGTTGTGTGTCCTGCAGAAGCAAATGAAGTGTGAATGCGGAACATGGCGTACAAGCCTGGGGCCCAAACAGACTCTGACCTGTCAATCAGACTGTGGAGGATTTCTTTGCCTGCGCAACACTCAGAGATGAGCACCAGGTAGCGAGGGGTGACGTAGGCCTCGTGGAGGGCCATGATCTTGTCGTGATGCAGTGACTTAAGGATCTCGTACTCCTGCAGAACAGTCTGCTTGCTCTCAGGCTCATAAGGGACGATTTTGGCCATGAAGAGGTTGCCTGTGGCATTTTCTCTGCATTCACGGATAACACCGAAACGGCCTCTGGAACAAAAGAATGAAGGAATGAATCCAGATATTAAAGACATAAAGGTGTGGGATATTTACTTAACTTCTTTTTTTTTTTGCAATATAATTTTATACGATTTGTCTAAATACGATTTCTCACAACTTATCAAAGAATGGCTATAGTGACTAACAAAACCACAAAAGACTGGCTTTAAAAAAAAACATTGCCACAGAACAACTGCAAAGGGGGGGGAAACCTGACCTTATCTGTTAACACACACAATTCACACTGTTTAGTACCAGTAACACAATTTAAGACCATTATTAATGTGGCACTGGATATTATTTTTAAACACATGCACATCCATTATTGTAAACTGGGTAATATAGAAAAATAAAAAAGGGAATGGGGTTGCTTTGCAGGTAACAGTTTCTCAACAAAGATACTGCACTATATGGACACTATATGGCCAGATACTATAAGTAACTGGCCATTACACCAAAAGGGACATTTCTGACATGGCATTAACATACAGGGATTTTAATATGAAGCTTGTTACTTTAAAACTATAAAGGTTTTCCACAAGATTTTAAAGATTCTGTAGGAATTTGTTTCCAGTCGTTCTGTAAAGCATTTATCGGGTCAGGAACTGGATGTTGGACAAGAAGGCCTGGATGTTGGACAAGAACTCACATCTCTGTTTCAGTTCATCCCAAAAGTGCTGGATGGGGGTCTGTGTGGGCCAGTCAGTTTTACAAACCGACCGCATCCAACCATGTCATTATGGAGCTTGTTTTGTGCACTGGGACACAGTCATGCTAGAACAGAAAAGGTTTTCCCCCCAAACTGGATCCCCAAATTGGAAGTCTGGTGTTTTCCAAAATATCTTGGCCTGCTGTAGCATTACGACTGCCATTCAAGTAAGAGGCCTTGCCCAAACCCTAAAAAACAGGTGTGTCCCAATACTTTTTACCATATAGTGTATTATGCGTGTTCAGGTTCATCTTTAATAGACACTATTTCACATTTTTGGTGTAACAAATTATGATACCATACGGCATCATGCACACTAATTCCAGAGTCAGTACTTCTGTGTTGGGATCAATTTTTAGACTTATATTTAATTTGAGTAAAGATAAGCCTTCTAAAAACTCTTTAACTTGTTACCTGGCCTTCTCATCCATGAAGGTATATGGCTTTTGGGGAACGCCTTGACGCAAAGTAGATTCTCCTGGTTTGCCCAAGGGGGTTCTGCGTCCTGTGGGAGTTGCCCGCCCGGACGGTGCCGCCCTCTCACTGGGAGTCATCCTGCTGGGTGTACCAGTGCCCTCCCCAACTGGACTCAGGCTGGTAACCAGCACTACCGGTGTGGACAGGGCGGGAGAGGGAACACTTTGTGTAACTGGACTAACCCGGGCTGTTGTGGTTGTGGGGACATACATGGGCAAAGAGGAGATGGGTTTACCAATGGAAGGGGGAGGGGAGACTAGCGGAGGTGGGGAGACTGGGGGAGTTTGGGTCATGGTTGAAATTACATTCACAGGACTCTGTGGTTTGGGGAGAATGACAGGAGGAGAACCTTTGCCCGGGACAGCCTGTACTGGAGAGGCAGCTGGGGCAGGGGTGGGCTTAGCCACAGTGATATTGAGGGTGGTTTTGGCTTTGGCCGGGGTTGAGGTACTGGAGGGGAACTCAGGAACGTCACGGTGGGTGGGGGATGAGTATGAGGGGGTCATTGTTGGGACTGGGACAACAGTAGACACTGGAGCTGGAGCATGGGCAGGCTGGGCAGGAGGGGCAGGAGGGGGCTGGACTGGGGCTGCTGAAGATGAGGGTGTAGGTTTACTCCCGGCAGACTTCATAGGTGGCACAGTCATTGTGGAAGTCACCAGAGCAGGGCCTGATACTGATGGTACAGTCTTGACAACAACCGCTCCAGCGGCCTTTTGAGGTGCTGCTGGAAAAGGAATCATTGTATACTGTTTAATAAATACAGGGAAATTCAGAAGATGGGCCAGTTTAGAGAAGCTTTTAGTGCCTGGGTGAACTGTTGTTTGATTCTTTTACCAAACAAAGAACTTTATATCAAAGGGAACTTCTGTAAAGGCCACTCCAAAGTGGTTGTACTGAGAGCCTTTTATGTTGAGTTAGAGTACATTACAAACACTTCTAGAAGTAAAAGGCAGAAATGAGTACTGGTAAAGCACTGTGAACTTTACCTGATGCATCCAGGGCGACTTTCTCAGACAGATTGCTGTATGGTCCCTGCCCAGCTTTATTTACACATGCCACTCTGAACCTGTATGTGGCACCAGTTGGGAGGTCTGTGACATTGTAGTAACAGTCAGCCACTCCAGTGGCTACAATCAGCCAGTTACTTTCACCTACAATTAAAAAAGGTTAAAATGTTGTTACAGGGCCTGTTTCTTTGCATATTTATTAAAAAGAAAACAAACTGACAAAAAGAGAGAAAAAAAAACTGTAGAGAACAAAAGGAAACACTTTATACAATCTTTAACATTTTTCTCTCTTAAAACAGTTTAGATTATAGTGATGATCCCTTAACAGAAAAGGAACCAGGAATCCGTTGCAATACCCAAGTTTGTCCAAATGATGGCAGTAAAGAGCCACCTGAGGTTTAATGAAGAAAATAATCTAAAATGCTGCATTGTACATATAACAAAACCCAAAATTAACAAAAACCAAAAACTACAAGAACGGGCTCATAGTCTTTTAAAGTTTCTTACCCTCTGTCCTCCGCTCCAGAGAGTAGGTACATGGGGCCATGGTGTCGGATGGGCGCCACACCACTAACGCTGTGTTCTTATACTTCTGAGGAACTTCTGGAGTTCCAGGTCGGTTCGGAAGACCTAAAGATCGAATAAAACCAAAATTACTACTGATAGGTATCAAAACAGAGGGACCTCTTATTGCCAGAGGGTCTATGAACAGTAAAAATAGACACTCTGATATAATTGAAAACTGAATTTTCCTCAATTTTTCAAATAAAGACTCTATAACGTCTCAAACATTTATAATGTTTCATAATCTGTTCCCTCTTAACACCCAAAAGGCCATATATGGGAACTATATTGCCAATATATATATTTTTTTTGTGAGATCACAAAATTTGCAATCTCTCACCAATTCAGTCTACAGAAATTTTGTTCCACCCACTCCCAATGAAGTTACTGTGAGAGTTTCTAGCTGCACTGCTTTTTAAAACAGGGCAATCAGTCAGAACACTCTTTACATATATCAGTCTTAAAGGCCGCTTGTTTAAGACATGTTAAAAATGCTCAGGTTCATTAATTAGGATCGCTTTTAGCATGCAAATCCACCGCAACATTGTAAGCTGACCTCATGGTACAAATAGAAGATATAAGAAAATCTTAAAATATGGGTCTTCATGATGCGCTCATCATTCCGATTTAAGTATCTGGTTCCAGGATTATGTTCTGTTATATAGGACTATACAAACTTTCAAGTTTCCTCACATCAACATTTTTTTTAATTACATAAAACAATATTCTAAATAAACTTTGTGAATTGCAATAATTCCCCATATGGAAAAAGGAATGTTTCCAATACCGTCACACAATAACGCATGTCTAAATGTGTGAGAAACTGTGGCTCTGAGACGAGAATATTCCACAGTGACCTTGCACAGCTAATCGGCTCTGGAGTACTGTTTGGTGGAGAAGATGATTTATGGCCTGCTGTCCTGCGAGCAAATGGCTTTGCACATTGATAAGCAGCATATTAGCCTCCCCTGCAATCAGAGAGTTGGGCGATTGTCAAAGGAACCAGCGATGACAGAGCCAGCAGCACCGCTGCTCTGATGGCATCGGGCTCCTCCCTGAGTCCAGCTGTAAGCTTTTAAACACGGGCACACAGAGCGTAACCCCCACCGCACAGATCCACACACACAATCTCTCTGCATCATCTGTGTCACTCTCCCTTCTAAATATTCTCACAGTGTTTTGTCCTGCAATCCCATTCTCCCCACCAGATAAATACAAAAGTATTATGACACACCTTTTACTTCAATCATACTCATTGCCACAGCTTTATAAAACCAAACACCTTTGGGATGAACTGCAACTGTGATTCTGAGCAAGGCTTTCTCATTCAACATCAGTGTCTGAAATTATAAATGCTCTACCGAATTAATGGGCACAAATTCCCACAAAAACACTCCAAAATCTTCTGGAAAGCATTCCAAGAAGAGTGAAAGTTGTTATAGCTGCAAAGGGGGACAATCTTTATGTGTTTGAATGCAATGTCATTAAATTCCCTGTTCCTGTAAAGGTCAGGTGTCCTGATACTTTTGTCCATATAGTGTATTAGCCAATATTGACTGGAGGTGTTGAAAACTCACGGGCAAGGGAGAGTTTACAGGAGCTGGTAACAGAAGCCAGTGGATTGGTGGCCACACATTCATAAAGGCCTGCGTCGTTCTTGGTGGTCTTCATGATCATCAGAAGCTGTCTCCCATCAGGGCAGGAGATCATGTTCATCCTTGAGTCGATCTCAAGTGGCCTTTTATCTGAGCACACACAATCCATCCAGACAAAGCATCTATTGTTTAATACAAAATAACACTCGCTTTCATCGTTTCAAATGACTGCATAGCGTCGCCTAAATAAGCTGACGTTCACAGTCTTTGTTTTATTTTGGCTTATGTGGTAAAGTCTGACTTTGCAGTGACATTCACAATTAGAAACCTCCGTAAAATAACTAAAGAGTGAGTGGCTATGGCAATGTCAGCACAGGATCTATTCATAGATTGTGATTTAGTAAACTCAAACACAGTGAAGCAACACTTTTTCATGGCCTGCACTAAGACAGTTTCGCAAAAATAATATACTTGTTCAAAATAACTGTGCAGGGAAAATCTATTCAGAAAACTTTTCCTTGCTTTTTCCCATAACTACTATCTGCAAATCCGCAAACTCACAATGAAAAAAACATACTGTGAATCAAATAAGCACTGGCACAATCATTTCAATCAAATTTTGGTATTTTTCTGTTCTTCTCAACAGAGGATATTGTATAATCAGTGAGTGAATCAGCAGATCATAATGTACTGCTCTTGTTTGGTTTCATAAGAGTTGTTTAGTTTCAGGGTGGGGGGGATCAGACCTTTCATCCATGCGATGTGTGGGTGAGGACTGCCAGCAGGCAGGCAGCTGAGAGTGACTGGATCTCCCTCGAGGAGCACATGGTCCCTCAGTTTGATATGAAACACTGGAGGGAAATCTAAGAGCAGATAATTTGGGATTGCTGCATGAATATCAGTGACGCCAAAATCATTTTCCATAAATAGTTCACAGTGATAAATGCAGATTTATAGCAAGAGCCTGAAGCGTTAAGGAAAATAAAAGAAGATCAAAGACAAATCTAGAATAGGTTATAAAAATCTTGAGCAGTTGTGACCTATGTAAGGTTTGAAATAAAAATTACACATAGTAGAACAAGCAGTTTAACACTAGCCAACGAAAAACACAGGCATACCAGAGGCTGTACGGTGAGAGCGGAGGGAGCCATTCTCTCTGGCAATAGCAGTGGGTATGTCTGGTTGAGAGACAGTCTTGTCCCTCCGGCCTCTGGTCAAGCCCCATCTGTCCCACCGTGACCTACGTTCAGTCTCTCCACCTGAGAGAAACACATGATGCAGAAAACAAGGATAACAACAATGGTATGTCAGTGGAATACAGGCTGGTGTATCCTTGCATGACAAACTACAACCAGATATATTACACTTGAATAAATCAACATTTTAAATATGGCTGATTGACTAAGTCAGATGGACCCACACTGACCCTTGGTAGGTAAAGACAAAGCAGAATAGTAGTAAAAAATGTGAAAAATTGGTTAATTTACCATTTTTTTCAACACTGCAAAAATGTCATAGCATGCAATCAATTGTTAATCAACATACTTTTGGCAGCTGATTCTGATTGGACGCTAGACATGGAATCCAAAGATTCGGATGAGGCCCCGGTCGCTGACTGAGCAGCTAGTTGATTTTGTGGGATCCCTATTCTCTTTAGGCTGCCTCCTTCTGAGGTGGAGCGACGCAGTATGGACAGTATAGGAGTCCTCTTGGATTCTGTCTTACCCTCCTTTTCATCTTTCCTCTCCTCAGAATGGCTCCTGATTTTCATGGATAAACCACTCACTGTGCTGCCAATTTTTCGCCGCATGGCTAGAACAGGGGACTCAGATGGTTTCTTGGTTTCGGGCTCTGGAGGTGGCTCTGGACCTCCATCAAGCCTCATCATTTCCACTTCCTTTTTGTCCTGAGATCCTCTTCGTCCCAAGGTCCAAGACAAACGACGTCTTGGGGCAGTGAAATCGTCCTCTTTGGGCTTTTCCTCTTTTCTCTCCATTGAAGGTGTTCTCCTTAGGCGCATGGACAGTCTTCTCATAAACCCTGGATCTTTCTCTGCTTCGCGGAGGTCTTGGACAGATTTAGATTTCTCTTCCATTCTCCTGGGTATAAACTCCAAAGGAGCACCAATTGGTCCTGGGCGGTACATCTCCTCCATCGTCTCAGGAGCAACTGCGGAGGGCTTTTCTTCTGATTTTTGCCAAGTAAGACGTTTCAAACTGCGGGTTAGAGAGGATTCACGTTTCTTGAACCGAGCCTCAAAGACTTCCTCAGAGGCAAGGTCTGGGATGTGGCTTCCAGGAGAGGGCTCTCTCTTTGGGGAGGCAAGTGTGGGAGTCTTGGGTGGACTTGGTTCTTTGGCTGGCTGTTCTATTGATGCAACACGAGAGAAAACTGCAGGATGTTCAGTGGTTTGGTGAGTGTCTACATTCGATGATGATGGAGCAGACACGAGAGATGGCTCTGAAATATGTCTGGACATGGATGCATAGACAGGCACAGATGGAGGAGTTGGCACAAAGACACTGGTGGAGTCGGGAATGACGGCATGCTGGCTTGGTGTTTGCAGTGCTGGGACTAGGATGGTCTGCATGACACTTGCATATGCAGATGTCCTGCCATCAGGAAGTACGGTGCGTGTAGGGGGAGAAGGGGTCACATACGTTGAGATGGTACTCTGGGGGGTCCTGACAGACACTGCATCGGGGCTGACTACAGAGGACCTAGCAGATAGGGGGATCTCCGAAGATATAACTGGTGCCCTCTCTTCTTCTTCGACTTCTTTCACATCCATCTTAACAACAGAAGATTCCCTTTCTTTTACATATTCTTTCACTGGTTCATTTTCTTCCTCTTCTTCCTCTTCAATTCTCTCCTCTAATACAACTCTGGGCACCACAGAAGGTGTTGACTTACTTTGGAAAACGTTTTCAGGTTCCTTGACAGTTTCCTGTAACTTGTGCAAATCCTTCTTTTGGACACCAGCATCATCATGTACTTCTATGGTGGGAATGTCTATTTGCTTAACTGACCCTTCCTCATGCTTATCATACTTGATAGGGAAGGGTTCCTTCTCTTCTGCCATTACATTTGCCTCATTTCTCTTTGGCTCTGGAGTAAGTGGTTTGGGGGTGATAGATCGTGCCTCCTGCCTGACTGGCTCAGCAAGAGAAGACATAGACACAGCTTCCTGAAGACGTCGTTCCTCTATTTGGGCCAGAGGAATCTCTAGAGGAGCCCCGATTCGCCGATGCAGGGGCATGGGTTCACTGTCACCCTGGCTGAAGGAAGCACTCTTTCGGAGCACCTTAGTTTTGGGGATATCATCTCTTGGGGACTCACTGGATGCTGCTCGGACTAGTGGAGGGTTACCTAAGCGAGGCCCACGCATATAACGCTTCTCATCTCCCATGCCCAATGTCTCCAACAGTGGGCCTCGAAGGCCACTCATCTTGTTGTCCACAGAGCCTCCCCTGAGGAGCCTCTGTCTCATCAGCTCAAGTTTCAGAGCATAGTCCTCCTGGCTCAACTTAGTAGCTCCTGGGCTTGGGCTCCTCCGAGGTAGCTCCATAGATACAGATTTTTTAAGAGTTCTTCTATCATCTGTGGGACTCTCCTCAGCACCCTCCTCTGGCTTGATATGGAGTTGCAGGGCACTGTCAGCTGAGCTCCCCCTTCGTAGCTCACCTCTACGACGAGCGCCCTCTGGTTTGTCAGACTCCATACTTGAGCCTCTGCGAAGGGGTCTTTTACTCTGGTCTGCCCTCTTAGATAACTCCCCAGGTTCCTCATCAGAGGAGCCCCTTTCGTCATCTTGTGTCGTTCTCTTTCTGGCTCGACCTCTTGCAGCGGCATCACCGGCCTCCTCTGAAGGCTCACACTCCATTGGCTCTGATTTTTGAGCTCCATTGGCTCTGCTTTTTGACCGATCAATGTTGCCATTGGTTTTACCCGTCATTTCATCATCTCCAAGAATCTCTGTTAGTGACATTCGGGAGCCTGAGAACTCCATATTAATAGGCATGGGAATGAAGGGCAACTCATCAATATCCTCATCAGAATCTGACGAAGACGAGGGTTGGGGTGAGCCCTCTTTTAGATGCCGGGGAACAGCAATGGATATATGGCTGGAGGAATCGTCCAGCAGCTCAGGAATCGATCTCATTACCATTTTGGACTTGTAGCTGATAAGGGATCGCTGCAAAAGATTAAAAAATCATTGCTTTCACACAAGACAGAAACAAGACAGCAGCTAAATCATACCAAATTATCTCCTTTATCTTACCTGCCATTTTCTTCTTAACAAGAACTTTTTGAGAGACTCTGTGCTAATGCTCTTTCCTTTATTCAGGGCCTAAAAATTACAGAAGAAAATCCCCAGAAAAGAAATGAGAACTGCCATTAATGCGTCATCAGCGTGCATCATGGTCTTGGTATGTTGAGTACATTAATAGTGAGTGATAAACTGTTTCTTAACTCCAGTTTGAATTATGCCTATTATGCTCAAATCTAACTAATTATTCCACTTAGATTGTATTTGAATTACAAATACCTTTTTAAAATCAGTACTTCATTCTTTTCATATGAGAAGCACATAAAAATTACAATATTAGAATGTCATGTTAATAGCATATTTTGCAGTTTCCAACTCATACCTTGAACCAAGGATGACGAAGACACTCAGAAGCATCTGGCCTCCTGGAGACAAAAATGTAGACATTTTAAACGAATAATTCAGAAGCAATTCACTAATGACATGTACTGATGGATTTAAGAGCACTTGCACATTGTACTTACAGTCTGTCAGCCACTAGCAGCTTGATGACAAATCCCTTTGCTTCATGGCAGAGGTCAGCAAACATGCTCTCTTCAAAGGCCACGTTGTAATTTCTAATGTTGAGAACGGAGCTTCGGTCATTTTCTCCTGCAAATGGCGACACTCCAGTAAGACTGTGAGAAAAAGAAAATTAAACAAGCAATTTAGTGAAGCTTGTCTGCAACTGTAAACTTAATGGAATATTAAAGGTTTGCCTAAAATGGTACTATAAAAAGTTTCATTTTCTGTACAAATAGGTACACAACCAGTCAAAAGTTAGGACACACCTTCCCATTCTATGTGATTTCTTTGTTTTATTATTTTTAACATTGTAGATTAATATTGAAAGCAAGAGTTAGAGAATCATAAGAAAACATAAGAGAATATGTTTTGTAATGAGGTAATGATGGACTCTTGTGTTTTTTTTTTACTTAGTTAAGCGTTTTTTTGCCATCTTGCATTGTTTAGTATAACCAGAGTGGGATAGGATTATTACCTATGTACCAAACCAACCATCACAACTGATGACCCCAAAATCATTAAACAGGCAAGAAATCCCACCATTGAACTCTTGATGAAGAAAACCTGTAAATTAAATACCATTCCAGGTCGATACCTCATGAATCTTATTGCAAAAATGCCAAGAGTGTGGAAAGCTGTCATCAGAGAAATTGATGATGTTTTCAATAATAATCTACAATGTAGCCGGTAAGAAAAACAAAGGAAATCATTGGATAAGAAGGTCAAAACATTTGACAGGTACTGTATGTGAATCAAATGAAGTCAAACATACCATAGATATGTCAAGACACCCACAGGCCTGAGAAAAAAGAGGAAAGATAAGATTTAATACATTCATGACTCGTCTTTGCTATATTCTACACCAGCTCTCAGACGAAGGGATCAGGTCCTTTACCAGATGTCTGTTGCCTTGGAGACTGGTGTCTGGTTTACAATCTCTGGGGCAACAAATTCTGGAGTGCCATATTTGCAGTACTGTGATTCCTGAGGTGTGAACTTCATTGCATTCCCAAAATCACAAATACGGATCTGGTCACTGGTAGGGTCGGCAATCAGGATGTTGTCAGGCTATAAGCCAAAATGCACAGGGTCAGTATTAATAAACCTTTACGCTGCATGGTGCAAAACATTGGATGTATGGTGCAATTTGTACAGTGCAGTGTTTCCAATTCCTAGTTCTGACGTAACCCTGCACCGCATAATTTAGAATGGTCTTTTCCTTCACATTTTTGATTCAATTCATGGAAAACTAAGCACCTTGGGAACAAAAAGTGCAAGAATATGAAAATAATAAACACAATAATTTGTGCAGCTCCTAAGTACTTTATAATTACTATACCACTGACTAATAGAAGAGGAATAAAAAGCATAAACAGACCTTGATGTCCAAATGCATTATGTCATTTTGATGTAGGTAGCTAATTCCCTCCATTATCTGTCGTATACTGGAACGGATCTGGAAATAAATGCAAGGACAACCCCAAAATTAGCCCTTAGTTTACAAAACACAGGAATTCTTCTTGGTCTTGCATCAAGTATCCCAACAATTGCAGAGGAACCTTAATCTAACAGTGTGGTCACTGCAAGTTAAGAGAAAATTGAAGTATGCATGAAGTGTCATTCAGTGAAAAATTCTGGAGGTGGGGCTCACTCACCTCTGCTTCTATCACTGTTGATTTCTTCGTTAGTCTTTCCAGAAGCTCCTCATGACATCTTTGGATAATTATGAAGGGCAATCATTGTCACAAGACACTTCAGCTAATGATCAAAACTTTCTATGTGTGTGTGTTTTTGTGTGAGGGCAAGACGGAAAATGAGGGAGTAAGAGACAGGTGTACATTTTCTGTATGGATGTCTATGCATGTTTTCAGTTCTATGGTAGTGTCTGGTCTGATAAATGTTGCTTTTAAATCACAGTCACGTTTGTTTCATTTTCTATGTTTACATGCATACATTCACGTTTACATTCAACATTAGTCTAAGCCTGGAAGTTTACCTAAGAAGTGATCCTGTAAACAGTATGGTTCAGTTGTCAAGGTCTAGGTCTGTTTAATATTTGTTCTCCAGGCTGATACAGGTTGGATTACTCAAGATAAAAATGCTTAGATTTCACCAAAGGCTCTCATGCTCAGTTTATGTGGCATTTTGTAGCACTTTATGCAGTCACACAGCTTTATAGCCCCTCAGGGACCCAAGGAAAGGAAGAGACATCCCAAATATTTCTTTTCAGAAATAGATGTTTAGATAGAAGAGAAGACAAGAACCCCCAACAATGGAAAATCCATGGCTTAAAAGCTGTTAAAGCAAGGAATATTAAGGTGGATATTACTGCTTCAATGTTAGACTAGGCTAGCTTAAACAGGGCTATATATGGACTAATCTTTCATACAGCATTTGTAAACAAATCGGACTGGTCCAGTTTCCCAGACTAACTACAAACTCATTCATTCTTTCATTTTCTGTAAGGTACCCTGAGTCTGTCTCATGTCTAGCCATGTTAGTGTGTACATGTAGTGGCTGTGAACAACTGTGAAGTAATATTGGAGTGATCCTAGCCAGCCAGATGAGCCTTCAGAATACTAGCCTCACAGTTGTGAACAGTGTCATCGTCAGGCTTTAATGCTTTCTATTTTAACCGAGTATGCATGGAATATATAATACTAACTGAATTCGAACAGCATGGCGACAGGTATCCCTTGCCTTAAGTAGATCCCATAGTGATTTAAACATGCGTTCACAGCAGATGGTTTTTAAAGAGATCGTCTCTCTCTCTCGCTGTGAAAATAATGAAAAGCATACATCTCAGTGATGATGATGACGGCGTTCTTCTTCTCGAATGCATCATGGAAGTATATGACCCTCTCATGGTCAAGGTGATTCAGGATGTTCATCTCCCTCAGAGCCGAGGCTTTTCTCTTGGCCCGAGCCGAGATGAACTTGGCTGCATACTCCATCTTTCCCACCTTGTGTGTCACACGCTTCACGTAGGAGAAAGCTCCTCTGGAATAAAGCAGAGTGAATAAAAATCAATGTAATGCTATATATGGAAAAGAGTATTTTTCTTTATTTGGGAATAGTGGTCCCTTCTTTCAGTCAAATTATATTCACAAGTCCTGGCATATGGACAAGAACTCAAAATGAATTTCAGTTTCAGGTGGACTGTTGACCATGAGAAGGTAGAAGAGAAAGGCTAGGGGGGAGTTCGGGACAGATGAGGAGTGCACTAAAGAGATCAGACAGAGTCATTCAATTTTAAAGTGCAAATGGCCCTTGATGTCTCAGGAAAGAGAAAAGGTCCCGAGGGAAATCAACAGCTGAAGAGAAATATCATTTAGCAAATGAAAAAAGAAAAGATGATGACATTTCTCACCCGCGATCTATGCGTCAACTGGGCTCACTGCTGTCAAACAGTAGACTGAAGGCATAAAGTACTTCTGTGTCTATAGCAGAAGAACTGATGGATGTAAATGAGCTCAGTTCTGACTTGCGACACTGTATTGTGCCTCAAAAAGTTTCCAGATATTTTCTAATAACACAAATCATTAATTTAAGCCAAAACATTCAATCCATCACGAATGTGAAATGTATAATCTCACCGAACAGCTAAAACAACCATCTAATCCCGTGTAGGTCCACTTCATGCCATGTGCAATAGTTTTGCCACCATGTTTAGGCAGGTAATATGTGTCAAGGCAACTAGCAGAACATTGTCAGAGCATTTCACTGCTGGCTTCCCTTGTTCTCACAGTGTACAAGAAAACATCCATTGCTTTATGGTCCTAACTGGGCTGTGGCCAGGTTTACTTGTTCAGCAATTTGTGCTACAAAAGCTTCTCTGTGGACCAGATGAATCACACCAGGTCCTGTCACTAGTTCATCATTTGTCCTTTCATTCTCAGAAGGTACTGACCACTGTATACCAGGAACATCCCACCAGACCTGCCATTTTGGTCGCTCACACACCAACACTTTTCCTACTTTCAACACATACTCTTGCATAATGTTATGGCTAAACAGTGTGTGAGTGTATGAATATGTGTGTGCAGCTTCCTTGGCCATTAGAATCCCATAAACTTCACAAGTCTGTGCTTCTGATAATAATTAAAAAGAAAATAAAACGTGTTTGTGACCTGCACTTTCAGCATAAACATTGGATGCAGCCTATCTCGCAAATGTGTGTAAGCTTGTGTGTGTGTTAGTTGCACTCAGCCATAAGGATTATAATTACCGCACCCCACACAGAGCGGAGTGACAGAGTGCTAAGAGAGATACCACTAAACAACAGGCCACACTGCTCTCAACCCACTGAAGCGATCACCTCTCGCTTCCCCACAACAAATAACCCTCTTTCTGCTAATGTAGAATGTTTTGTTGCATTGTGGGGCTTCTAAGCTCTTACATGCCAAACCTGGAGGCAACACAGGCGAGTGGATCAAGCTGACTTAAGCGTTTAACGGGACTTCACAGACGAGGTGTAAATGGCTGACGATTCAAGTAATGCATCTGATTTATGAGAAAGTATTAAATTATGTCCAGACTGTAAATGGGAGTCTTTGCTGCTTGAACAGTGTAACTGATGGTAGTGTACATTCTCTAATGTGAAATTCAACCTGAATAAATCAAATTCCACTGGTGATACTGTTAGTTGATAACTGTACCAACTGTATTGCTTTTTAAACATGTATTAAACATTCTCCAACACTAAAACGAAACGAATTCTTCCTTTTTGTGCTGTTTGATTCAATAATGATCTCCCGAAAAGGTTCTCTGACCTTTTAGGAACCCAGTTTGTGAAGTCTTACATTGTGTTTGATGACTCACAGAGTCAGACCTGTCATCAGCGAGTACAGATGAGGTCGGCTCTCTGCGGCTCCAGACTGGTGTGTGCAGTCGTTAGAGGGAAATGGTGTGTGTCCGAGTGTGTCTGCGAGGGGATGACTCACCTCCCAATCTCCTTGTGCACGTCATAGTAATCAGTGAGCCTTCGCATTCTCCTCAGGATCGTCTCCTCATCCTCCATTGGGTCGTCCTTCTCCTGTTTGGCTGTAAGTGCACCAGACACATACACATGAACACACACACACATGCAAAAAAAATCCCAACCTAATGAAAGAAGAAACTGAAACTGTAGCTTTAGATTTATCTGGCTGTCTCTGACACTACGAAACCAAACCCCTTAGTTTTACCCCTTAATATAACCTTAATTTGTACCTTAATTTCCAAGAAAGTAAGGAAAATTAAGTGGAAAAGTGCACAG
>JBBKCR010000002.1:16877374-16908021 GCA_037577295.1 Ladigesia roloffi | reverse complement strand
AAGAACCAGATATTACTATTCCAATCACAAAGCCCTGCATAGAAAAAAAAAAAAATTTATTGCTCAGAGGCCCTTCAGTGTAGTTTTGATTTGAAGTGTTTGTAGGGGAAAAAGAAAAGGCTCTCCACCCCTCTGCTTCACAATCTACAGCACATTTGATTGAACCCTCACTCTCTCTCTCTCTCTCTCTCACACACACACACACACTAAGGCACTCAGTAACTTTGCTCTCCCTTATTCAGGAGTGATTGGGAATGATTGTGCCATTGTTCACTTCAAGGTGCCCTTTAAGGAATTAATTTGTGTTTTGAAGCTTAGAATAAAATCTTCTTTTTAGTGACTGGTCATACCACTAATATTTTCAGGGCTCAGACTCTTTTAAACAATGTTCCCAGTCATTTTAGAAGGCCAGTTTTTCCAGTTGCACCAACTAGCTGTCTCACCATGCTATAAAGCTGGAAGGGAGCAGGATAGCACATATACTACATAGACATAGTATTGGGACCCCTGTTCACCTGATTAACAGGGACTTTAATGACATTGGATTCAATTACATACATTTTAAGGTGGAGCTTCCACTCTTCTTGGAAGGGTTTTCACAAGATTTTGTGGGACATTTTGCCCATTCATTCTGTAGAGCATTTATGAGGTCTATCACTGATCATTTATGAGGTCTGGCTCACCAGTTCTTCCCAAAGGCGGGGTTGGTGTTGGATGGAGTTTAGGTCAGGGGTTTGTGTTGTTTTTTCACCCTGAACTCATCCAACCATGTCTTTATAGACCTTGCTTTGTGCACTGGGACACAATACTTTTGTCTATATTAGCACTTCCCCCAAGTCTTGTGAGGTAGCATACCTACAAACTGCCACTAATGTAAATTTATTGGATGGAGGTTGCAGAGGTTTGAATGCTGCCTGCTCATAATTGCTCATTTAAGACATCAGAACTGTGAAACTACACAAGGGATTCTGCACTGATGAATGTTAAATGAATACAAATGATCTGTATTTAAATTGTTTAGTGTTACTCCACCCTAGAGTCAGTATTGCATTTTAAAGGGTTCATACATAGGCCTCGACTCTAGCAGTTATGTCTAAGAAACATATTACCTGTATTTGCGTAAGCCTTTAGATGTCTAAACCTAGATGTGAAAACTGTACATTCAGTCAGGTCAGTCCAAACTGTACTCTTGGGTCCAGATATATGAACAAGTAGTGCAAAAAGGGCCTTTAAGCAAACACAACACGCACTTACGTGCTTGAATGTAAGGTGTAATATACACAAACTGCCTCTTATCATGCAAAGTGAATGAAGTCCCACCCACTAACTGAGCAGAGCACTGTAAAGTAACAGAATCATCAACAAGCTTGAGACGAAAAAAAAGGAAATGAAATCTCAGTAATAAAGAGAAAATGGTGTTTATATAGAAATCTTTTAAGAGTAGCTACATCTGTAGTGGCAGCTTTTGTTAAAGGACAGCTTTCAACAACATGCTTTTCAAGGCCTTAAAAAAAGGTTTAAAAATTGGCCTTGAAAGCACTTTTGTAAAGTAAATGGAATTCTGGGCAAATATGTAATATCTCCACTCATATTTTGTGTAATCCTCCCACGTTTTGTATAGCGTTACCTCATATGTATATTCATAAGCGAGAGAAACAACACACACAACACATTCATATATGACCTGTCAGGTGAAAGCATCCTGAAACTCCCACAATCAAACCCTTCATGAGGTTCTTACCTTTCACATCTAGTTTGCCCTCACATTGCTTGGTGCCGTACTCATTGATGATCTTGCATGTGTACACCCCTGCATCAGTCTTCACTGCTGATTTTATTATCATCTCACAGGTACCGTCCTCTGTCTCGCGGACAATGTGTCGAGGGCCTGTTTTTATGGTCACTCTGTCCCTCAGCCTAAAAATAGAGGAAAATAAAGATTAAAGCCTAGGACACTATGGATGAGGGAATGATATTCAAATAGGAGCTTTCACAGTAAAGGTTTAATCATCGATGACAGGGGTGGTATTTGCCTAGTGGGTAAAACACTTGTCTGTGAACCCGATGACAATAAAGTTGCAGGTTCAGATCCCCGCTTTCTACCATTGTGTCCTTGAGCAAAACAATTAACCCCCGCCATTGCTCCAGGGGGACTCTCCCTGTAACTAATGGCTGTCAGTCGCTCTGAATTAAGGCTTCTCTACCTGCTGCTTCAACCATACGTTTAGTAACATTAAATGTCTCATATTCTATATTTTTCCACTTTGGTGCACCAAAACATGTCTTTTTTAACATGAAACATTTATTTCTTTGAGAAATTAGAGCTTAGAACATACCAGGTCATTTTTAAGAGACTTTTAAGAGTCTTTAAGACTCTTATTGGAACTGACTTTTCTTTTAACTGGCTGACCTTTAGATTCTTATTGAAAAAGCACATTTCCTTTTGTTGTTACTATTGGCTACATTGTAGATTAATATTAAAAACATCACCTATTGCTCTGATGACAGTTTTTGCATTTTTTCAATCAGTTTAATGAGGAATCAACCTGGAATGGAATTTCATGAACAGGTGTTTCTTCATCAAGGGTTCATTTGTGGAATTTCTTGCCTTCTTAATGTGTTTGGGATCATCAGTTGGTACACAGTTAGTGATCCTGTTCAACTATGGCTCTACTGTACATTATGTTGAGAACCGCTTAAATGAGTAAAAAGAAACAACAGTCCATCTTTGCCTTATTACAAAACATTTTCTGGTCTGTTTAACTCTCTTTTTGATTAATAATTCCATGTGCTCATTTTGTTTGTTTTGATTTTTAATCACAATGTAGAAAAGAATAAAAACAACAAAAAAACCCACTAAATGAGAAGGTTTGTCCAAACTTTTGACTGGTATTGAAATTTCTTTTTATGGACTGTATGAACTAAAATGTGAAATGAACATTTTAGACTTAACTGTTTTTTTTTAATGGGGACCATTTTTTTCCTTTACAGTATGTCACAGTTTCTGTCTGCTTCCAGTTTTCCCCCTTTATTTTACATAACTATAAATCTTTGATACTGAGCCTACCAGTAGAGCATTGGTTTGGGCTGCCCACTCATTCGGACAGACATGATGACTTCGTGTCCCTCCACGACTGTCTGATCTTCAATAGTAGCCTGTAGAGATAGAACACGATAGAAGATTACAGACAAAGCACACACCACCATGACCTCAATCCAAATACATCAATATCACCAGCGTTGCACTGCAAGCCTCAGTTACTGAATAATACATCTTTCAATTAATTACAAACACCTGAAAAGCAGGTGGCTCCTTAAACCGAGTATCTATGATCCTCCTGAGTTCAGGTCCACGGTAGGAAGGCACACCAAAATCCATTCCCTCCTCCAGAGGGCTGAGGTACTCTTCATCTGAGGTGATAGGACTGCTGATGTCCATGGGAACACCCAGGTTGCCCCTGGGGTCGTGGCTGGGCTCTAAGGGGAATCAAACATGAGAATAAACTCAGCTTTTATCCAGTTCAGACATCCTTCAACTGACTTTCTCAATTAAAAATAAAATGGCAGAAAACAATGATGCTATCTTCTGGAAAGCCTACATAAAAACATGGATGTTACAAATATAGATAAGGAGGACCTCATAGGTTTGGTCAGACCAGATGTTGAAGCTCCTCCACAGGGAGATATTTGCACTTAAATTGCTTTAGTGTCCATCAACCTAAAGGGAAGAAAGTGATATGAACCCACACCAGCAGGATGCCAAGAGGTAATGCATGCTATAGAAGAATATACTGTAACTTGAATGTAATATACTACTATATCCATGTGACGTCACTTTAATTCAATGCCTTTCCACAGGAAATCAAAGTGGTAATTCTCAACCACCGACACAAAAAGCCTCACTCATGCCAGAGAGGCTCAGTGAAGCATGAAATTCACAAACGCCGGGGTGTGATAGAATTTTGAGTCTGAATGCAAGGAGGGGAGAAGGCTGGATTAGAGGGAAGTTAAAGGTGAATAGCAGAGTTGAAATAAAAAGAAAACCTTCTGGACCGCAGGTGGCAGACGAAAGATTGAATCCCATATTGTAAAAGCCAATCTAACAATGGTTAAAAATAACAATGAAAGGAAATTCAGCTCTGTTCATAATATACTTTTGGAATACTTCATCCTTTTCAGGATTGGGAGACTGATAGGATTGCCTTTGGGGAGGTTAAGCCTGCTGTGCTCTATTACTAAGTCCAACTTCATTTTAAAGATTATTCATTTTATCAGAATCATGGAATAATTAATTTGGGAATACAAAGTTCACACACAAAATTCAGTATGTCGGCGCTCAGCATCGGTATCTGATCATAACAAAACACACACAAGAAAACATCCCACTCTACAAACATGCAAACCATTCTGGAACACATGATCACAAACTGAAATCCATTTATTCAAGATAATGGTGACGAGTGAGAGTTTCTATGAATTGGTTTTGCACTCGGAGGCCCTGTGCTAGCAGGTTCAGGGTGTAACATGCGCATGCACTGGGGGAATAAATAGACACCGTGTTCTGGGTTCTGCTTACCACAGCGTGCACAGTATGAATTACAGCAACCCTCACATACTTACAGCAATGGCCAAAGTTACAGCAGTGACATTTAGAAAGCGCACCCACCACTTACTAACGATAAGACTGGAAATACGTCAGTGATTAAAAAAGCTAAAAAAAAACTATGCAAAAAAGAGTGGAAAAAAAAAGCATAACTGCCCAAGAAAAAAAAAAAAAATATATATATATAAATACACACATTTAGAGTAAATAAAGGTCAGTCAAAATGTGTTTAGACCATCTCTATATTCTACCTTGACTGAAAAACATCCTTAAAATGAATTCTGTGTTTAGGAATCGCTCCTGACTTACCTGTCCTGACACCCACGGCCAGATCGAGGCGGTGTTGGCAGCCAAGTATAGGAGCTCTGCTGTGGGTTAAATCCTTACCACATTAGTGGTAAACTGTCAGCACCTCTGTGACCAACCCTAGGGATCTGACCACTAATCTACAAACCCTCCCTCTTTCTCCCCCCTTTTCCTCTTTCTCCTTCAGTGTCACACTTGCAGGCATGCAGTAAACGCGCGCCAGACACACTGTACGTACAGGAGCTCCTCCTGGTTACCATTAAGAACTATTTAAATAGAGAAGACAGCCATGCCTTGTCTCTCATAGCAACCATCCTATTTATACATTACAGGATGTCGTTCTGTCCTAGCAGAGGTAATACAGTGTCATTCCAGTTAATGTACAGTAATGTTTCACACATTGTTCCAAGAGTGCATCTGTCTAGATTTAATTTTTGTATTTTGGACAAAAAGATTTCATAAAAACTTGATTCAGACAACAAAACTAAAGTAAACAGTTTGATTAATTTATTAGTTGCGCACTTCAGGTTTAGGAGGGATAAATATAAAAATCAACATTTCTCAATAATGTGTCAACACTACTTATAAACTTCTTTATAAAAATCTTTTTGAAGTAAGGAATTTATTTCTATTAAAAAAACATGGTAAACTCTACTTTTTTTCTTTGAAAACACTCTACAGAATGATCAGGTTGCTTGCTATCTGAAATATATAACCTATAATTACAAGTAAATTATCAAAGCAATGATTAAATACATTTAAAAATAAGGTAAGTAATGTTATAAGACATGTTAAAGCTTTATCAGCTCCTCAAGTGGGAAACTTGTGGGACTAAAAAGGCTTTTCTTATCTTATCTTCTCTTAAATTATATTCTTCTGCTTCTTCTTCTTATTACAACCATTTCAGAATAAAAAACACTGGACAGTTAGACATGATTTAAGAGGACCGCACTTGTAAGGACAGTTTAACGCGAACAATTTGCAATACGAAATTTGACAGGCACATGCCATGCTTGTAGTGTGATTTTCCGCAAAAGCTTTAGTGAGTTGTTCATTATGGGTTGGATGCACAAATGACCATCACAAAGAATGAAATCTGAATTTTAATGGGCAGATGGTCATGCAGATGGCCAAATTCTAGATTCACTTGGATCAAACTAAAATGTACGAAATACACTTAGCGATTCAAATGTGGTGTGGTTACATTTCCTGGCTTCTTGCTGTTCTGGTAGAGCATCTTTATGATCTGGATTCATTTCATTATTTATATTATCTAAACAGCACTGGAGGAGTTGAAACCCCTACATACAACATAGCAAAATGTGAGTTTTCTTGTCTCTATAAAGACTGTTAAATGTTAATTTCAGCTGAAACGTCCCTGCTGCAATGAATAAATTAAGACTCAGTCTAGGTCTGATGCTCTCTCTGTTATGATAGCCGCTGAAAATTGCTGTGGCAGCTTGTTTGCATCAGATGAAGCCTGGGAGCGTGTGGCTAAATGTGAGTAGAGGCCTCGGTTAGTGTTTCCAGTTCTTTCGGCTGCCCATGTGCAGGTCTCTCTATGAGCGGCAACAGAAAAGCACAGGAAAGGACGAGCACACACCAAAAACGAAGGCTGTGTTTATTTAAGGTCCGCCACCATGTGTGGTTGTGTGTTCTCTAAACAAGTGCCGACAAATTTGTTTTAGAAATTCTTCAGGAGGGCAATTAACAATTCATAAGTTCCACTTAGGCTCGGGGTTGCTATGGTAACTATCGCTACGGCGCCGCGGCTGGAGAGCGAGGGGAGAGAGGGAAGGATCGAGAGTCTGAGAGATAGTCGGAGAGAAGGCAGGAGACAGAAAGAGGGTCTAAGCCAGCGAAACAGGAAGCTAACAGAGGGCTTACATGGAAGGAGGTGGAGGGAAAATACACTGGAAAGCATTCGAGTCACACTAATGACTAACTCACTCCAGGGGTGAGTTTATCGCCAGCACCGAGAGGCTCCGTCAGACCTCGCAGTAACGTAGGTTGATGAAATGACTCACTGCCGCATCCTTTGATCCCACTGAAATAACCAGAGGTGCTAAAATTCCCCACTCTCAGAATCTCACACATCAGCCTCCAAAAAGCCACCCCCTCAGCTGAGAAGACAGAAAGCGCCCCGGCTCTGCAGCTCGGGTGTGTGACGGTGTGTCACACCTTCTTTCAAATAGATTTCTTTGCATAATACCTCACAGCGAAGAGGAAGATATCTTCTTAATTCCTTTGCATGATTCTGTGCAGTAGAAGGCCCACTATGAACCTGTGAGATCCACTTTCAGAGTGCCCGATAAACTATCATTCTCAGAGTTTTTAAATATTTATATGGAGGAGACCTCTAACTCTAGACTAGTGTCAGAAAAGGGCTTGAAATCATCTCACGATCCGAGCTGCAAGAAAATGAAGGATTTAGCTCACTCTAGTCTTTTCTCTTGGTGTTGAATAGATTTCGCACCACTGTGTGACACCTTAGCCGTAACAGGCATGGCTGGCTGCCTGAGAGGACACACTCACCTGGCTTGATGAAGAGGGTGGCACTGCAGAAGGCCTTGCCCACCTCATTGGTAGCAGTTACGGTGTAAGTCCCTGCATCGCTTGGTTTCGACCACTTGATGAGGAGAGAGTGCCTCTCGCCCTCCACTTTGACCACATGTGTGGGACTGTTCTTCATTTCCATGTTGTCCTTCATCCATATTACTAAACGTGAAGAAAGTGAATATTTAGTTAATACGTTTGAACTGAGGCGAGACATCTTTTTGTCTGCTCTTTTTTAGTTCCGGCACAACTGTAGCCATGCAAACAGTTTTACATTTGAGCTACTGCACTTCAGCAATAAGTACCAACCTTCCGGAAGAGGGGTGCCAGCAATGATGCACTTCAAAAGCACTTCAGCTCCAGAGGACGCCACCATGTCCTGAAGAGGGAACTCAAACACTGGAGCCTCTAGAGGGTCCTCTCCCGCTGATACATAGGAGTCATCAGATGATTCTGCATATACAGAATTGAATATGTTTTTAGTGTTCTCTGTTGGTAGATCAAAGCTTATAATGCACAGATTCGAATAAATTTACTGATGCTGATGTTGTCTTTATGTCCATACATCATGCAATATGTTAATCATAGCTACCCTGACTGTAACATACATGCCATGGTTAAGATCTGAAATAAAGTCAGTGTTCAGACCTCAAATGTGTTCTACTGTGGATTGCTAGTCATTGCTTCAGATTTGCTTTTGCTAAATTGAAATCAGTTGTGACACCCACCTAATTCTGGAGACATAGGTCTTTGTCTGCGTCCTTTCCCTTTAGTTCTCTGTGGTTTTTCCTCTTTGGAGCTGGGGTTTTTGCTTGCTTTTTCACTTTGTGGAATTGTAGAGGCTTCTACCTCCATTGGCTCCTCTTCAACAATGATCTGAGGGATGGCGAGCTTCAGGGTTGGAGCTGGAGGTGTTACATCCACCTCCATCTTCTCTTCTTCAGAGGAAGATAACGAAAGCCTTGGTGGTTTAAGAGGTGCCTGCATGAGATGCTCTTGGACTGCTACTGTCTCACCATGAATCAAAGGGCTTTCAGGCCTCCTCTCCAGCTTTCGCAGTGTGATTTCTATGGGGGTTTTCCTCTGTGCTGGTTCATCCTCTGTATGAACTGGTGTGACTTCCTGGACATGGGCTACTCTTTTTACAAGGGGGCTTGCTGGCCTTGGATCTAATTTGCGTAATGTCATCTCCAGGGCATTTCTAGATGGAGACTCTGCTCTTATTCTGCGAGGGGACCGTGGATGCTCCTCAGTCGTGGTAGTGACTTCAATAGTTGGGGATCTTTGTGGGCTCTCTCTCAGCTGACTATGTCCATGTAGTAGCCATGGGGGCCTTTGTCCAGGTAACTCAGATGGTGACATGGCCTCTGGAGGGGACGGCACCTCTATCGCTTGGCTTACAGTTTTGTACGTCATAGATGACTGTTCATGCACGACCTGTTCCTGTAGTGTGGATTCCTGAGGCAGCTGTGTCGTTTGCACCTTGGGTGACTTTGGTGGGGAAGACTCTTTGGTTCGTTCTCTCTGTCTCTTCTCTTGCTCTTGCTGAGCACGCTCCCTGTCCTCCAGCTTCTGAAGAACCTGAGGTGGAATCGGCTCCAGTTTTCTCACAGGCTGCCTGCTCCTGTGAAATGTGGAGAGCTGCTCAGTGGAGAAGGACTTTTTCATGTGTGGCTTCCCCACTAGTTTCTTGATACGCTGAAGCTCCTCTGTGAATTTGTTCTCAATGTCTTGAACCTTCTGGGTGTAACGGGGTCTATCCTCCAGAGAGGAAGCCCTCTGCCTGAACACAGACCGTCTCTGGGCTGCATCTGCCTTCAGAGCTTCATGGAGATCTTCTTTGGAGCTCTCTCTTGAGATCCCTAGCCGGCTACCTCCATCATCAGAGTCTACAGAAGGGGCTCTATTAAACCCAGCCCATGAGCGTCCAGAGATGGAACCCTCAGGGTTGTCAATGCTCCTTCTCCGTTCTTCAAAAACACGTACCTTTTCAAAGATCTTGGAGCTAGCACGTGTCAGTTTAGGAGAGGGACGTGGGGTCAAGTCTTTCCGTGAGTACTCGCTGACAGGAGTCTGGGGTCGAGAGTCTTGCGCACTGCTCTGGGACATACCTGAGGATTTGGGCTGCTTAATCTTCTCCTCAAACTCTCCAGGTACTGTGTCTTGATACTCAGTTGGGACGATGGCTTTCTTGCGTGGGGTGAGGGCTGTGGGGGGGCCTGAACCCGAACGGCCAAGCATGGGAGAAGTGGACGAGCGGATAATTTTAGGGGAAGGAGGAGGGAGGACATGTGGGGGAGATTCTCTCAAAACCTCTTCAGATTGGCTCCTGAAAGAAGGCGATTAAGGGAAACGCTCTGTTAGAGTATTGGGTTAAACAGGGGGAGGAGCCCAGCTGTTTGGAAGAGGACAGGGGGCCAGAGAGCCGTTTTACTTTGTCATTTATTGAACATACTGGAGCTGGAATTTACAGATGCTTGTGCAAGGTCATTTAAGTTTATTTATTTATTGAGTTCTCCTGAGTGAAAAAAATGTGTTTTGAATTGCACCTATGAACTGGGGGTGGATGGTGTACAAAAAAGGGAAGCTTTTAAATTTCCCAGTTATGGGGGGAAAACAATGATGAAAGTTATCAATTATTTACATCTACTAATTTATTTTTGGTTGGCAAAACTGGGTAAATACTGTGAGGGGATGTTGAAAAAAAGGAAAAAAAAATTATATAAATGTATTTCAAGCTGGTCTTGGGGTGACAGTCAAGACCAGGTTTCAGTGTGTCATCAAACATCTATCATCAGAGTAGAACCGAATTTTGCTTTGGGGCAGATTAAACTGTCAAGCCGGATTGAACGGTGCCTACTAGCCTATTCCTTCCAAAAACACTGGACTAGACCACCATGTATCACTAGATTTCCACACAGTTAAGTCATGAGTCACCTGTCAGAGCTGGGAAGGTTGCAAATTGTGATTTAGAACAAGCACATGAGCATTAATGTTGAGTCATCAACAAGACTGCAGTGAGGGGGCTATTTGAAATCGGCTGTGTGCTGGTAAACATCCAAGGTGGTAAAACATAAATATCGCTCTTGTTTACGCAGCACAGGCCAAAGTAGAGTCACTTGAGTATTTCAAACAGATTTAGTAGCTTTTACTGCTAGAAATTCCTTCCCAACTAGCAGATGGTTCAGACTACTTTGTATGAGACATCCAGTGTAAAAGACTGCATGAACATCACCCAAGCAGTGTCAGAATCATGCAAAAGAACATGGCCATGCTCAGGTTTGGAAAGAAAAAACAAACAAAAAACTGGGATGCTGCTTGTTAGTGGGTGGTGTTAGTATGCTATGAAGAAAAACAGCAATTAGTTATGGTAACTTACACCCAGTTCATGAAAATGATACATTTTCCAAACAAATTGGAATGCTCTTTATGGTGTATTTTCTTTAAGGCAATGAAAAAAAAGAATAGTCATACATTACTAAGTTTTCTTTCTACATTTAAAACTTTATTTCAGATAAACAAATTTACATTGTAATGATGACCATATGACTATACAGTATTAGTTGAAGATACATAAATGGTCAAACTTTATGAGCAGTATCTTATTGTTCTTAAGAATAACTATTGTTGCTTAAGAACACAAGTCTGATTAAAGAAAAATTAAGTATTACATGAAACGGATTGACAGTATTTGAACAACATTCGGTTCATTTGTAACAGCTGAAGTGTAAATACAACATATTGTATTGTAAGCATCTATGGTTTGGAGTTAAGGGCATGCAAGAACTCATGCTGAAAATGTTCTCCAGAAACACCATGCAGAGTAACAAGGAGAACCCAAAGGGGCCAATGGCACCTCACGCAGACAATGTGATGCAAATAATAGCAACCACAGTGACAAATTCACTTCATTTTGCATCCATTGTTGCATGGGTAAAACAAAAATAACTAGAAAACTCAAAAGATTTTGCATATGGACAATGGGGGTCAAAGGAAAGTATGAACTAAAGGAAAATAAATCTAGATGAGGCACAAAGAAGGCAGTAATTGTGGGCAAGGGAGGTGGTATATACTAATCAACTTGAGTACCCTAATCATCATTTTCATTTTGAGAATGCAGCTGGTTCTGAATAACAATTCAACGGGATGGAAATGGGAGTGCTAAACGTTTCCAATCTTAATTGCATCAGATGTTTTACTAACGTGACTTGCCATTACAACGGATGACTAACCTGATCTGTTTAGAACTACCGAATAATTTTGTATGTGCGATGATAAGACCAGGACATATACACGAACAAGGCATGATTTTTCCATTTTCCTACCATTTACTCTACACATTTGGCTGTGGAGCTGAACATTTATCAAAGATTACATTTTTAAAACACTGGCACACTCTAGTATTCCGCAGCAGAACGCTGAGATAAGTGCTGGCCTACAGGAAATGGCACTGCTCACACAGACCCTCGGCCGGTACATTATGTAACACTGATCTGACACAAGATTATCAGCCGGTGGCTTTAAAGGCCAGGCCAGTACCTGAATAATGACAACGGCCCTTGCCTGCCATCTCACAGGCCGAGCCATTACAGTTACCTCTTCTCCAGACAGGACCAGCCTGCATTCATCAGTTCACTCCAGTGTGCAGCCAATGAGCTCTACCGACAGCACATCGAAACAAACAGTTGAAAAACGTGACCACACACACTGGGATGGAAAACAGAAAGGGATGAGTTTGGATGGGAGTGATGCTGAAGCTGCAGTGATCCGATATAAATGCTTGTAAAGGACGGTACTGGTAAAGCACCGAATACAAAATACACAGTGGGGTCATTTATGTTTGGAATGATTGGAATGAACTCTAATTGTGAGAAAATGACTGGCGAGTGACATGTAGATTTGTAGGAGCTGAGCACTGGAGTTGCGGGGCAATATTTGACTCAAACCTTGGGTGCAGTTGGGCGTTCACAGTTGACCCTGGCTCCAACATGGCGGTGGGAGAAGGTGCTGAAGTAGACAGTCAGAGCCCCTCTTTCTTGTTTTTTTTCTTTGTTATCATATAGTAGTGAAGGCATTGAACTAACACCATAGAGAAGCATCCCAAGAATGACTTGCTCGCTAATGTGCAACTTTCTTTTTCAGTTCAAAAATTATGTAACGTTGATATTTGCAGCGAAAGGAGAAAAAAAGAAAATCGCTGAGAAACAAAACAGGCTTTGTTGTGTTCCACAGCGCTGACGGCAACCTTCGCTCCAATATCTACTCGTTTCTACGTGTCATTGTTTCAGTTTACTGAACTTCCACCTGCGAGTGAGTCACGTCTAATTGTAATGGGTTTGGCAGCTCATGCTGCTCTCTTGCCGTGGGCTGAACTGAACACCGTCCAAATGCAGAGAGCCCACTCACAGTGTCTTCTGTCAGTCCTGTGGTGATGTAAGCGGCCTCGGAGGGGCACTGCTCACTGCTCTGATGTGGAGAGAGCGAGCGAGCAAGAGAGAGAGAGAGGGGTTACGCCCTGGCTCACTCACCTCCCATTCTCAGCACACACTAAAGGGGCCATGTTAGAGCGAGGGTCTCCTGTGGCACCGGGGCTGTTTACCTATTTGACAGCAGTCTTTTCTTTGCCGTTTGATGTGTTTATACTGTATGCTGTGGTTTCTGGGGGGGTATTATTGTTAGAATGATAATTCATATTATTGGTTTTTTGAGCTCAGGAATGCTTTTATTTACAGGGGAATAGAAAAAGTCCTTCCTCTATAAAGACTGAATGTGCTACCATAGTAATCACTAGCTAAAGACACACTTTCCTCAGACCCCCACACTGGCCGGGACAGATTGGCGCGGGACGCCCGAATCAGCGGCTCGACCCCTAGGTGCCTGATCTGGGTTCCCGTTGGCTCCCGGCCGATGGCTTGCCTGGCGGGCTGCAGCCCCGGTGCTCTCGATCCCAGGGACAAGGCCTCTTTCTCCACCACCGTGTTCTCGTTGGACGCCCAGTGACCGCTCGTGTCTGCCGATACGTCCATCATCCGCTCACCTGTACAAACAGAAAATGGACAAATGTGTTTCATAGAGAAAGGATGCTTTTAGGTGGCACTAACCTTTGTCAGCAAAGTGGACTCAATGTTCTTACAGAGTTGGAACAGTGAATAGAATTTACCCTTGAAATTTGAAATTATGTCAGACATCCCACAAGGAACACTACAGCACCTTATGATACACATGGGGCAGGGAGACACAAGAAAGCCCCACCAGTGGCTATTCTGATTTATATAACACAATAAGACTGTTAATAAGATATATTCCTTTCAACAGTAAGTGCAAGCTGGTTAAAAGTACAGTTGACTTTCCTTAGATGGCATCAAGCCATTGCATAGATTAGTTCAGTTCCATCACCAGCATACCTGATGTTAATGAATGAAGGACTACCTAGTCAAACCATGTATTGGGAAATGGTCACTAAAAGTAGTACTGCCAGGATGAAAGGGTTTAAAGAAACACACTGGCATCCATAAAATCACCATTCATTTTAAAAGCATTTTTTTGTGTACGTTTTTATTTGAACTGTATTGATTGTCTAAGCATATAAAAGCTTACTGCACACATAAACAGATTCTGTGCAGGATGAGTGGGTCAGCCTTTGGCACAGGACTTTACATCAGTGTACACTTACTGTTGACATTATTGGAATATACTGCCAAAGCCCTATTCCTGACATGTCCAGCGTCTCTGACAACACTCAAGGTGGAGATGGTTCTTATTGTAGCGATGCCCGTCATGTACAAATGCATGTAATAAAACTAAGCGTAACTGTGTCAGATTTATATAAAGAACATAACACTGACTGCTGACTGAGAAAGATCTCCTTTAATCATTCTGAGTTGTCTTTCAAGATGTCCTTCAAAGAAGTGTCCTCATTTCTGCCTTTCATCACTAGGAAGCATGCTGAAGCATTAAAAAACAGCTTTTATATACGGCTTTGAAAGTGATAAGTTGATGTTCTATATATATAAGTGATAAGTCGATGCTCTATATATAGCCTATGTTAGCATAACTACATGCAATGAATCAAACTTTGCTTTTACGACTTTCGCAGAGGGAAATAAAAGCCTGATTTATCCACTCCAAAGATGCGAGAACGACCTTTTTAAGTGGATAACATGAAGGAATTTGCCTGGCTAGGCTCTGTCCTGGAAGCTACAGTAAGTGGATTGCAAGGATTACATGTTTGAGGAGGGAGAGGAAAAAAAGCAACACCAGGTGCGTGACATTTTCAGAAGGCTGAGCAGCAGACAGTGTGCCCTCAGCAGGAGCCAGCGACTCTCAGAAACCCTTTCATTCCGGTGGGCAAGCCCAGCTTGATGCATGCAGGCCAAATGGGAGGCAATATAAACAAGAATGATCCATTAGCTTCACCGACATCAAGCCTCCGCCCACCTAGCCACAATAAGGGCTTCCAAACGCATCAAATCAATCTGATACGCACCTCTCCGCAGGACATCATGCGGCTCCTCCACATCCTTGACACATTTATTCCTTCGATTTTTCTTTGTTTGTGGATTGTGGATGTTCCTTATCTAGACGGGCTTCAGTGGAGGGTTTTCATAGCAGTGGGTGTTGGATGCCAGAGAAACAAAGCATCTTTCATCACTCAGTGCTGAGCTTGTGGTAGGAAACTAATCTCACGGTGAAATAAGCACAAACGGCTAATGCAGTTGTTCACGATTTAGCGTAGAAAACACAGGCCTGTGTTAATGCAAGGAAAAAAGAAACCAAATTCTATTTCTATTTCTTCCTTTACATTAGAATTTGGATGTAGAAATACTATTTGTTTTTTTCTTCCTTCCTCTGATGCAAATATTGTTTCCCTGCATCTGAACATGTCCCAAATATGCTCCCACCCCCTCTCCCCAGGGGCCGCTGGGACGGCTTTTGTCTTAATACATAATGACAGCAGAAAGTGCCACAGCCCAGATCCTGCAAAGTGCTTGAACAGAATATCAGGAATAAGCCTCTCGCGGTTGTCTTTGTAAACAGGAAACATTCTCCCTGTCAAGAACAAGGCTGGTGGAATCAACAGCTTGAAGGTCTTTGAGAATTTGTACTGTGTGCGGCGAACCTGCGTGCCTGTGAACAGGCTTTGGGTTTGACTCTGTGCCAAAAATAGATACTGCCTATGAGAAATGACAGGACTGCATACTGTACTCAGGGGCTGTAGCCCCTTTCTAACAGTTTGAATGAGAAAAGCGGAATATTTAATAAAAAAACTACACAATATAACATTTTTTAAGTTTCGAATGATGTATTTAGCTGCAGACGAATCACGAAGAAGCCAAAACCAGATTCTGATCTCTGTGTTTCGGATCAATCTGTGAGACACCGTTATAAGACATATTTGGGCATCTAAGATAACGGTATAATCTTTAGGTCCATGCAGCCAGTAAATCAGTAGAGAACACACATCCCAACCCAGTGCAAAAATTAAACGATTTATGAGATTCTCCCAAATGTCGTATTTTTCTGGCACTCAGATAAACCATCAATGTGTCAATATAATAGATCTGACAGAATGAATTTCTCTGGCGTGAAGTAGTGCGGACAGTCCCACCAAACACAATATTAAGAAAGATAAACAACATTGATTTTCCTTCACCGAGGGAAAATAATACTGAAGGTTTCACACCAAACTGCAAGTAAATCATCTCAGTGTTCAGCCGCCGAGAATCGAACAGGTACTGTGATTGCTTTATAGGGTTCCGGAGAAGCAACAGTGATGATAACAGAACAATGTGCTATCGAGGAGAGTGTAATTACCTGCCGGCACACGCTGGGAGCCTTCATCAGGACCACCTCTGCCTCCTTCTTTGGTCTCCATCTGAGGCTCGCCTGCTTCGTCTTCTGTGGTTTCAGAGTCTGGAGACGAGAAGCAAGCCAATCACAAGCTGCTGGGCACAGAAAGCATCTCCACAGATGAAAAACTTTTTTCAATTTCACATTAAATACAACAAAAAAAAAGATGTGATATTCAGATTTCATTATCTTAAATGAAGTTAATCTTCATAGTGAAGCAGGAGAGAACAGGGTGAAACCTCACAGGGCACAGAGTGAAGGGAACACAGTGAAATGGAAGGGGTTACGTAAACAAAAAGTGATCTGCAGCAAGTTAGAGACGGTTATTACCATAACTCTGTTTCCTGCACGAGCGGAATACTTCGCTTCCATAGTGGCAGAGGGGAGAGGAAAGCAGGAAAGCACCGTTACTATAGAAACCAATCCCACCCCCAGTGCATCAGTCACACAACCCAACCACTGGTACAAACTGCTGAGCGGGCAATTTTTCATTGACAGAGCGGCTACTGCTGATGCTCTTGATGCTGAAACACGGCGGCCTTTGAACCGCCAAGACGCTCAGCATCATTACCACGTCTGGCGCTTTGTCTGCTTTAAAGGAAAGCCAGCAGTGCTGTCGACGGCCGTGTCTCCCTTGCGAGAGGCCGTTCGCTCGTACTGAGCCTGATCTGAGTGATTATGAGCTAATCTCTTTCAATTATAAGAGCTCACTTTCCATAAGAGCAAACATTTGCTCCGACAGAGTCTTTCTTTTGGAACCCAGCTATGAAAGAGCGATGAGGGATCCACTACTGCCCCTAATCTACCAGCCTGCCTTGAGCTTAGCAGATGACATGGATACTGCTCATGCTCATTCAGTCGTCAGTGGACGTTTCATTAAAGTTTTATAAGACCCAGATTAATACTATGGCTGGTAAAGGCGCAAAGAAATACTGGACACTCGTGTATACTGCTGTGTTAGGTAATGTTGTGGTCATTGTAGAGCCATTCGAACAAGATAAGGGGCTGCATAAAGAGCAGCTTACATTAAAATGGCCCTGTCTGCTGAATTATTGAACATGGAATTTGAAAGAGATTTAATAAGGGGACACATTCCTTCTCTCACCAGTTAAAGTGGAAATATCACTGCAGATAAAGTGCCACAGTCTCATCAGAATAAATTGTTTTCATTCGGAATAATCTAAATGCATTATTAATGCAGAGATTAGCTGGCCTCCCATTCAGCAAGTAAATTGAGGTATTGTCAGCTCCATCTTAATTAGACCTTCCTCCGACAGATCATTTCTGTAAATCTGTCATGCATAACTACCCGCTCTTACTCTTTTTCACGCATGCACACATACACACAAACACACACGCACACACACACACAGAGAATGAACCACAGACAGTAACATAAACAAGAAAATCTCAAACAACAGACATCAGGTATAAGACAAATGAAATCTAGTGGTACAATTCAAACAAAAACATATTTATTATTATTAAATAAACACATAAAACATCAATTGTGTCCTGCTACAGTTCATGAGATAACACAATATGGCCAGGAATAAGATTAAGGATGCTGCAACAATGTTCGTACATAGTGGGCTGCCTTTATCAGTCAGATGGCTAGCATGCATGGAGGGCATATTCAGTTAAATGATCGAATTACCCGATAAGAATATGGATATCATGTTTATGAACAGTCCCTAATAACACGTGCTTCAGAAAGACTTGTCAGAAGAGGTCAGAGTTGCGTATGATAATCACGGTGCCATGATAAAATAAGATGATGTCAAAATTCATTTAGGTGAATTTGTGTCTGAGATGATCAGTGTATCACTAAAAGATCAGTGGTCAACCTAATATTAAACAGAATGTCACACACACACACTACCCTGCTTAGATGAGATAAGAACATTAAAATGTAACTGGCAGGTAAATATTTGCTTCCTATTGTTTAGTTTCTTTAGTTTCTGCTCAGTTGGACCACTGATAGAAGTAGTGTGGTGCAGCTAGTCATAGTTATGAGCTTGGTTTGTCAGTGTAGCTGCGCTGAGTCTTCTAGTGATAAGCTACAGCAGGGTTTAATCAAACAAGTTCTCGACACTTTAAAAAATAGGTAAAGACGGAGCCAGGTTTCTGCAACTTCAAGTTTTTCCACAATATGAAGAATTGATTTGGAATGGTTTTATTTAAATATGGTGTAACCATTAAGCTCACATGGTGCAGACATAAGTGACTTTAAGACATAATAGTCAATGGCAAAGCACTTCTAATTTTTTAGATGTAAAAAATTAGAATCTTTTAGAACGTAAAACATGTTTGTAGTTTTATATGACTTGTGATCACAGCTCATTAAAACAAATAGTTCTGATTGAAGACCCTCAGTGTTTCAATTACACCACTTGACCTCTGAAATACGATTTTTTCCATAATGTGCTAATCTGCTGTGGTGATGTTGGTATGTGAGTGATGGAATGATGCTGTCAGAGAAAACAAATGTATTAGAATGTGGTATTTTGCCATGAAACTTAACAATGGAACTGAATGATGGAATAAAAATCTGCGGCATTTGTGACAGAACTGAATGTCTATGAGGCGTACTGGGATTGGGAACCACCTGAGGGCTTCGTTTTCCCGAATCATCCAAATTGATATCCAAATGAGCTCTGAAGAACCTGAAAGTGAATTCTGAATGGACTAAACACCGATATCTAACTTATCTGCATCCTCAGTCTTAAACACAGACCAGACACTGACTGACAGAGTTGGAGATGGGATTGTAAAATCTATTTTGTAATAACCTGTTATCTATAAAACCAAACACACCATGGGTAAACCGGCCAAATGTTCGGTTAGAGTGCCCAGTTTTCTGCAATAAAGAAAGAGAGAGAAAGCACTTCAGTGAAAGAACACAAGTAATCAACATGCTGAATGTAATTACTATAGTCATGCAAAACAGCTCAGCAGGCAATTGCAACACATACATACACACACACACACGTACACTGGTAGCTGCTAGATAACACTGACGCCTGCCATGAAGAGTGAGACTGAAAGTGAGACCAAACAGTTCCGTCACTATGGCTACAGCCTGTCCTTCTTTTCAACCTGGTGTACCATTTTTCCAGAATGGGTATCTGTCTTTGTTCTGCTACCCTAGATTAAAATCAGGAAAGTAGGGCAGTCAGTGACATTTTTTTCACTTTTTTCACAGGATATCGTGTCCAGAACCGCAGGTTCTACAAGTGTGCACTGTACAACACTTCCTTTTAAACATGTATGATGAGAGAGGCTCAGAGAAGACACTCAAACTGCAAAAGAAGAGGCTGTATTAGGAAGAGGAATGTAGATATAGGCTACCCTTTATTTAAAACACCCTAACACACACCCCTACATCCATCCACCACTGCACCTACCTTTCCTAGTGTTCGGTTATGGGAAAGTGTGGATACGGGTCAGTAAACCAATTAATGGACCAATGTTTGGCCAACCTTAAATGTCTTGTAACTGTGAAATCTAATTAGGACAGTACTGACCTATTTAACTTCCATTTTTATTGCAGGGCACTTACACACCTGCCTTGTTTAGTGTGTTCTGTTCATTTTAATAGGTATGAACACTCCATATTTTCATTTGTCTTTGGGCTGCCCAAAAAAACCCCAATTCCTTTCACCTCCTTATATGTTTCAGTAAGGAACTGGGTCTTGTTCTGCAGTAAATGACTTAGTCACATGGACGGTTAAATGTATTTTTGCTTGGTTAGATCAACTCAAACTGATGCTTTAAACCAATGTTTCATGAACAAGAAGAGATCTTAAATACAACTTTGATACATCCTACATTTTACAACTTCTCGAGGTTTTCAAGCAACATTATGTAAATGCATTTGGTCACGAATATGTGTAACTTAATTTTATTCCACGATAGGCCCGGGAAAACGAAAATGAAAATGTTCTGTGTAATTTGGTACACATTTTGGTACAATTTTGTCACAAAACCCCTAGCAAAAGAACTAGGTGGCCTACAACTGCACAGGTCTGTGCTAATATTTGCTTTATAAGGCCATAGATCAGTCAGAAAATATTGAGATGGAGAGGTCCAATGGAACTTGCTGCCACTGGAAAATGGTGGGAAAATTGTAGATTGATGGTTGAGGAGTCAGGGCAATAAGAGCATCTGTCACGATGGTGGGACAGACACCAATGTAATCATTTGGGCTTCTAATCGTGGTATATAATTTCTGATATTTATTTATTTGTTTAAAATGAGGAATTTATTTGTGTTTTTTTGTGTTGTTTATCTGTGCCACCCAAACACTCCCCAATTCTCCCTGCATATTACCAACTCAAGGCAATAAATGAGGCAATACTGAGGCTGTGGCTGAGGCAGGAGCCACAATCGGCATGCCTCCTGTCACTCTCAATTCATTAGTTACAGCAAGAGATGCACTCCCAATGGCAGTTGCATCAGAGATTTCTGCCCTGCTCCTGGGAATAATGTTTTCTAACAGCATTAGCCATGGGTGGCATATGTCACAGTGGCAGTGGATGGATGGAGCGGCAGAGCTGAAGGGCATTAGGAGAGCAAGGGGAGTGAAGAAATCAGGCCAAGAGATATGAAAGGGCTTTAAGCACAGGAGTGACACACCGACCCAATATCCTAACAACAAAAACCTAACAGAAATAGAAGCACATATTACATCTATGGGTGTGTCCTGCTTTTTTCTTGTCCCTCACTCAGATTGGTTTATAGAGCACCTCATTTTCTTTTATATTCTGAATATTCTCCCACCAACCTGCATTAGAATATTTGTGTTTGTTATGAGGTTCTGTAAAGGCTGGTAAATGCCGGGTAGAACAAGCCCATTTGGTGGAGATAGGAGATAGCTGCGGCCAACATTTATAGACTTTTAAAAACCTCTGAATAATTCACACGCAGAGCAGGACTCATGTAGATATGATGCCAGTTAATTTGTCATTAACCCCCACGTTTGGCATCTTTTATGGAGGAAAAGGCAAGTAGCACTCAAGAGAGCAACTGGCATACATAATACACAAGAGAGGAGTTCTACTGGTGCCTCTATTAGTGCAATCTTAGAGCAAACAACGACATGCCACATACTGCTGGAACAGTAAATGGCAGTGACTCAGATCCCTCTGTCAGCTAAAGAGTACAATTACAGAAACCTTTCTGAACATTTCTGTTTGGGAATGAGCAATAGCGGTTTATTCGTACATGCTATTCAACCCGATACAGCTGATATTCTTCAGGGCTAACATCACAGAAGTCAAAAGCCAAATGACAGCTAGTCTAATTTTGTGTCTTAATGTCTCTGGCTTTATCAAACATGTGAGGAAGTTCATTTTGATCAGCTCTGAGGCAGCGCATGAAATTTTAGCTTTATAAAGAACACCTGCTCCTCAGAAATGCGTGGAGAGAAAAATACAGAAACAAATACAGACTGCGGTGTTGTTAAAGGGCAACTTTATTTCTAGCCACATTCACATGTTCCCCAGAAAATGACTCATGTCAGTTATTCATCAAACATGAAGGTTCCCATATTGCTTCTATATAGCAACATGTTGAGACTCTGAAGTCAATTCACACCTAAAAGCCTCTGTAGTGCTAATTACAGTTTGTTCAACTTGCTATAGCTTCTATATTTCTCAATTATGAACACCAAAAGTCTCATCCAACGATTATAATGGAAGATAATTGGGTCTATAGTTAAATCCAATTGGGCTACACTGTTACAGGACCATTCAACTAAACGACATTGAGGAATTGCTGCACATTGGCGCACTGATCTTTGTTTGACAGTCTTCCCATAACAGGGAAACTGAAAACGGGTACAGACTGATATGGCAGAGGGTGGGTGGGTGTAAGGGTGAGGGCTTGGAGTTGGTATGACGTCAGTAGAGTGTATGTGATTCGTGGGCTGCTGCAACTGCTCTCATGTCCCAGGACATTCTGAAACCTGTGGCTAACATAGAGTGAACAAGCTCCCATTACATTTTCCAAGCTGACAGTCATCCAGTGAGTGCAGCCAAAGACAGACACACTTGTCTTGCTGTGAGCCAGCCACCCAGAGAGGATCTCCAGCCTGCCATCTGTGCCGCGAAGAGCAGAGCCATGCTTGCCTTTCTGGGTCAGATTTGAGTAAACAGGTCACGTCCACTTTGCGCTGTTGACATTCAGTCACTGAGTTGCAGACCAGTCTTATGGACAGGAGTGACAAAATGGGCCGGCTTGGCTAATTACTTGCTCATAGCTCATGATTGTGGGTCAGAAAATGCTGTTGTAGTCATTTGTGGGAGAAAATGAAATATATGGAAACTTGTTTAGTTTGTTTGGCCGCAAATTTAAGGATGCCAAACGATATATGAATGGAAACTCATGAATCAGAGATAAGCTACTGAAGTCATTATCTGGATAAAACCTCATCCAGAAGACCACTACAGACCACAACACTCTCTGCTAGTGTTCAGCTGGCCAGTTTTGAAAAAATTATCACCTACAAGTGGCCTTTCATAGATGAGTATAAATTGCCCGGTCCTATTACACTACAGTCCAATTAGGAATAATAATGACTGAATACTGACCCAATTCACTTCTACTGTAACCGAATAAAATGCAAACAGAAAAAAGACAGCAATAGATGATGAGGCTGTGTTCCCAACAAGTAAATGTAATTAGATTTTTGTGCCAGTGGCAAAACAGTAGATCCTTATATAATTACCCAACCACAATATATAACAACAACAACCACCACAACAACAATGATGATAACAATAATAATAATCATCGTAATGTTTCACTTCTATAGCACCTTTAAAGAACCCACAGTCCTGGACTTTATTTAAAAGGGTTGTATGAGCTTATAAATAAAGAATCTAATCTTTTTACTCATACTGTGGTACTGACAAATGTTATTTTTTCGACTTAATATATAAAGCACATAAAAAATGCTTTAGGAAACCCGGACTCTCAGCACCTTGGAGAGCTCCAGTGCCTCTACAGCAGAATTATTCCTAGTGGATAAATGAAATCCACCATGAACTGGAGGGCTAGTGTTGGTAGCACAGTTGGGGTATGGCTGTCTGAGCTCTGTTTTAACTCTGCTTTATCAGCCCTGGGCCAGTGAGCGTTTCATTTTCACCCAATCCAACTTTCATCACACACTCCTGCCATGCAGCAAGCGAATAACTTCACACTTTGGAGAACACATCCCCCACAGTTAAATAGCTTTTTCACTTTTTGTGGTCAAGCTCGAGTCAGCAGCTGAAATTAATAAAGAGGGGAGGCTGCTTACGTCACCCTAATGTGTGTAATCAAAGATTATTGGTAATAAATGACACAAAATCTGATTCGGACAGTGCCAGGTTGTTTTAACACTATTTAAGGATCAAATCCAGGGTGGTATGACAAGATCCATTACTCTCATATCCAACCCAACAAAGAGAAAGATATTGGCTGGGGAACATCATGACCATCCATTTTTCTACCCCAGTATAATTGTTATTACCTTGGCAGTTTAGAATGTGTTTTGATCTTTCAGCCAAGCCTGTTTCAAATTCATTCTTCTCCACATGTCCACCTCTGTCTGGTCTAAAGATCCAATTATCTCTCCTTTTCACCCATCCCCCTCTCCTGTCCTCTCCCCCCTGCTCTCCTTCACACCCACTTTCATTTCTTCCTAGCACTGATTTCTATCAGCCCAGAGAGGAAAAAGGGGAGCGTGTCACAATCTCTGTTCTTCTCACCTGTGAAGTGACAGTGTGACATGTTCTCAAGAAGTGCTGGACATGTGAAAAGTGAAAAAAAAAACACTGACCTTCCCTTTTGGCCAATGACAAGAGGTTCAAATTTTTTGTTTTCCTGTAAATCATGTTGGTAGGAGGATGGGGGGATGGGGTGGTGTATTGATCTAACAAAACAGCAAAGAGAGGAGCCTATCTGGATCGTTCCAAAACAGAACAATAGACTTAGCCCACATCCCGCACCCCACTGATGCTGCACTGATGCTATGAAAAATTAGCTTTGCTAATTAATCTAAGTGTGAGAACTGTTTGTGTATCAATTAGTTCTTCATCAGTTAATTCAACTGTAAAAGTAAAATGACACACAGCTGGCAAATTTTAAACGTAATGAATGTTAGAGAAAAAAACTTTATATCCGCACCATAATGGATAATGGGATTGCTGCTGCAAGCAATTTTGCTTTATTACTCTTGGACCTGTAATAACCTACATGCTGGTTTGCCATATGTTTTCCACCCTCTTAGGAGTGGCACTGTTTAAAAATGCAGAGCATGTGGAATAGCTCATGCTTAATCAGTTCCTTGAACAATTTTTAATGTATGTTTCTTGAAAGGAAACTAAAACATTATAGATATTAAAGCAACATTCAATAATTCTATGAAAGTAAACTGTAAATTCAAATTTGACTGCATTCAAACCAGGTATCTTATAAAGTAAAGTGGTTTAGGAGCAGTATGATGTACGCTATCCTAAATAATAACTTAGTATAACATATAACAATACCAGTTACACTTCGCTAAGGCAATTCTGGGGGGTGTAACTAATTCGATTTTGCAGTGTTGATTCATTCTCCGATTGTTTTGCATCCTAATCTTAGAAAGCATGCAGGAGACCTTTCAATGACTGATTAAAAAATGAACAGAGATTTTGACCACAGCATGTATCCAATAACCTAAAGCAGTTTTCATTACCCCACCTTGCACTTCAGCCCACATCTGGGGCTTCTACCCAGGCGAAAAGTAGCATGCATAAGTAAAAGGATGAGGTTAATGAGTTTATTTGTATTCAGTGGTGCAACCATCGCTAAGCTGTCACTAAACATGCTCGCTTTGTTTACAGGAGAAGGGTGGGGCACCTCAGTCAGAGAATAGGTGGAGAAAATCCCAGCCAAGGGAGCAGAATCTGGGGCAAACCTTATGTTCACTACACACACATACACACTCTGAATGACATTTACAGCATTTTTGAGTCAAACTCTGACACTGAGAGACTGCTGAGCCAACAAGCAAAGCAACAATGGGGAAGTTGATGAGGCATGCAGGACTGACCTGGAAGCGTTTCTTGGACCAGATCTTCTTCATGGTCTGGAGGAATCCCGGTCTTCTTTTGCGTTTGGGGGAGAGCGGGTTGGCCTGGGCGACCGAGTTTTCTGACACCTGGGGATTCACGGTTGGACCTGGTGCTGACCCGATCGAAACGATAAAAACATGACCGCGATCCAGTGCTGATCTGAGCCTTAGTGTTGATTCCAAAAAAGAAAAGGACTTGCTCTCAGCTGGCAAATGCAAAAGTCGTTTGTTCTTGGAAATGGTTCATCTTATTAAAAGAGTTGTTGTTCTTTTCCAACAACTTCAGTTACAACTTAAAGAACTGTACTGCACTAACAGACTGCACCATCACTCACTGTGGGGTGCAAGTCAAGCTACTGAGAAGAATAGATCAGTGGTCCTAAAGAGAGCAAACCAAGAACTCCCTCTCTGTCCAACCTCACAGCTCCTGAAAGCATCAGTGGTCCGGAGTCCCACTCAACCGGAGCGTCACAGCTGGAACTGAACCATCAGCACAGAAAAATGGAGATGCCAAAGAGGAGCACTGTTTAATCAGCTCAGGAGGAGAGCGCTCAGACAATAGCAGCCCTGAGCGAGCGAGCGAATAAGAGCGCACGAGAGAGGCAGAGAGAGAGAGAGAGAGAGAGAGAGAAGCAGAGAGAGGCAGAAGGAGAGAGAGAGAAAGAGAGAGGCAGAGAGAGACAGAGAGAGACAGAGAGAGAGAGAGAAAGAGAGAGAGAGAAAGAGAGAGAGAGAGAGAGAGACCACGTACAAGCTACCCTACCCAGCTGGAGCAGGGATAGTGTGAGCCATAGATTGAGAGACAGAGAGAGAGAGGGAAATGGGGGTGAGTGGAGAGATGGAGAGGTACAAGGGGGGTGTGAGGAGGAGAAGAAAGAAGAGTGAGTCAGCCAGCATGAGTGTCAGAGAGGGATGCATTTTGGCATTTCCTTATTTTGTGATTATTTCTTTATCCCCCTCCTTTCCCACCCCATCTCCTCTGATTTGTGTATCTGTTATTCAGAAGCGATGTGTTTCTGTGTGTGTTGGTATAGCAGGTTGTTTTGTCTGAGGATCAGTGCCCATGCCTCCGCAGCAGCCCCGAGCCAATGGAGTCGTTTTGTAGAAATCGGCCATTTGCTTGTTTGAGCGGAGCATCGGGTCTCCCTCTTCTCCTCCCCTTTTCCACCCCTCGCCGCCCCTCCCCTCCCCCAGCAGTTCATAGAACCTCAAAGCTCACATCCATCAACAGCAAGCTGCATTACTCATCTCCTTTGTGTCCCCCAAAACACTGCAAATCTGCATTTGTAATGAGTGCGATCTGAACGTAGAATTGTGCATCATGAGAACACAAACGCAGAACTGCATTTCCTTATTAGATTAACACTCACTGATCTAATATCTATGCCTCATTAGGATAGGGTGTGTTCCTCTGAGCATGGCAACAGGCAGGACGTTTACAGTGAATTCATTTTCTGCTGTGGATCAGTAAAGGTGTTTTGTTGTTTATCTCTGTGCATCAGGACGAATTGACATATTAACATCAGACAAGCAAGAAAACTGTACACAGAACAAAGAAATGCATATCTGATTAAAGCCATGAAAAAATAACTAAATTTTTTAAACTTGACTGACAACACAGAGAGTGTGAGAGAGAGAGAGAGAGAGAAAGAAAGAGATAGGAAGAAAAAGAGAGTGATAGTGATATAAAGAGATAAAGATGCCCTAATGAGTGTTAGATACAGAGAGAGAAAGAAAGAAAGAAAGATAGAGAGAAAGAAAAAAGGCAGACATAACCACCAGAGAGAGAGAAAGAAAAAGGAAGAGAAGGAAAGCAATAACGAGAGGAAGAGAGAAAGATCACTGGAAAGAGAGGTTACGATAGAAAGAGAGAGAGAGAGGAAGGAAGAGACAGAGACAGGAAAAGAGAAAGCGTTATAGAGAGAGAGTGATAGAGAGATAGAGAGACACAAAGTGAGGATGAGAGGTCTCTATAAAGGGCTCATCAATCTTCATCACTTCTACCATCCTGTCTAATTATGCCCCAGATGCACACACTCTTCTCACAGCTTTTAGCCTGCTGTCTGCTTGACTGTGCCTCTGGACGTCTAAATCCTCACACAACACAGGAGCCAGGCATTACAGCAGCATATTTAGTGTTGACCATGGAAGATATAACCAGAGTATGGCATTAATAAGTCTATCAATTATGTGATACTGACACACTATTTGTCCAAATGTTTGTAGACACCTGCTAGCCTAGCGAGAATTTTTCTCCCCACTTTTCTTGCAGCAGCTACCTGCTTTATACTAGATGGAAAATGCTGTATACTAGATGGAAGAACATTGCTGTGAGGAACTGATTGCATTTAGCAAAAAAACTTCATCTCGGCTTGGTATCTGAAGGAGCTGCATCACTCCACACAAGCCAGATTTACTGCTTCACCGTCCACGAAGCATCCATGGATTGTCACATCATATGTACTGTCATGTTTCTGAACAGTGTTATCAGTGTGGTGTTAGCCTCCTATTTTACACCCCTCTAGCCAATGCCTGGCACTGGGCTTAGTGACCTGTGATGCTCCACTGTACTGACTTGCTAACAGCCCAGTTCCATCTCGCAGTCCATAGTCCAACAACTTTAAATCCAGAAGGCAGACGAACTCTGTTACCCTTTTCACGCAATAAGAGCACAGTGTGGACCTCGGGCCATGGGTGATGTATAGCAGCCGCTCTCCTCCTCTCCTCTTCTCTCCCTCCCCCTCCCCTCTTCTTCCCCCTTTTTGTTCAATTGCACCTTTCAGAGCAGCTGAACCAAGCAGCCGCGGTCTGAAGAACGAAGAATGATGATTAGCCAGCTTAGGTGCACTCAAAGTTAGCACAGAGCAGAAAAGTGGAGTGGCAGGGGGTCACCCTGAGAACTAAACCGCTGAATTATTAAACGGGGTGAATACAGTGCCAGCTGATCCCTATTCATCCCTACATGTTCATCTATCCCCTGTCTCTCGGTCTCTGACAGACAGGGATCGATGAGCCAGCGGCCAGCGTGGCTTTCCCCTTTTTGCTGTTGCCTTCCTGATATCGATCTGACCCACATGCAATCAAAACACTCAGCTCCGTCTGAGCAGGTGCCAGGCAGCTGGGGCTGACACAGGCACTTACGTTGAATTCACCTGTTGTGTGTTCTCACCGGGGAGACGTGGGGAGGAAGCTAATTTATCCAATCTGGGTCACCACAGTCAGACCATCACTTCAGTCCAACTGACTGGAGGATTAACAGCTGTTGCTCTTTGTGAGGGATTAACTGGAATGGGTACGTACCAGTGAAGGAACTTGACATCAATTATTCATTAACTTTGTACCATGTTTCATTTGAATATGAGTCCAAATGTTCTCATTTATAGAACAGTTAGTAGTTTACTAATTTATATGATAGTTCATAATTCTCAATTTTTCAGTATTTAACAGAAATCAAAAAGAAAAGTGTAAGTCCAATTTTGTAATAGTGTATTATTATACATACATGTAAAATATTAACAACCAACCAGTTTATATACAATATTCTTATTGTGCAATAAACAGGTGAATCTGCCATTAAAGGCTTATTTTGAAATTCATTAACATGGAACAAACATAAAAAAAGGTTATAAACGGTGCTGTTAAAACAAACAAAAAAAAAACACTTAAATGTTTCTAAAATTATCCTTGGTGGTGGCCTAGTGGGTAGGATAATTGCCTCTTGACCAAGAAGTCATGGGTTCAAATCCTACCTTCAGCAAACCACCAAGAAATACACTCAACCCCAAGTTGCTCCAGGGAGACTGCCCACTCTAGATAGGGAATGGCTGTTTTGGATAAAAACAGCTGCTAAATGCCATAAATGTAATGGCATTAATTATAAAACTCTGACTTTAGGATACATTAAAAAAATTTAACCAGATAAAACAGTAAACAAGTTATAGGACTGATGGTATGATGGTGATAAAAGCATGTGGAGACACTTGTCTTTTAACCAACATCAACTATTGGTATCATTCCCTCTACTAATCACAAGTCAGTGATAATTGAGGCACATGAAGTGCATCCCAAAAACACTTTCATACTTTCTGAGGAAGCTATTTGCAGCCAGGCCATCAGGGTGGTGGTACTGTTGCACCAGAGGGACACACTAACTGCATTCAGAATTGGTCGTGACAAACAAGCTGAGAAAATGAGGGGAAATGCTATTTCTAATGGAATTAACATGAGAAGTGTCTATGTCTATGGTCTTATACGTCTAATGACTTAACAGAGTGAAACAGAACTCAAAGAGGGGTCAGTCGGGAGGGTCAATAGAGAGAGGAGAGTCCATTCTGGTATTAGGATGACTCATTTCTTTAGTGCTTGCTCCACATTATGAGCATACTGAAATGAAAAGTCTGATTCTGTATCAAATCTAGTCTTCCTTCACCCTCTTTAAAATAAGTCACCTGACAACAAAAGTAATCATCTGTAGCTTGCTGCTAATGACAAAAAGAGAACATAGGGAAATATTATATTACAATTCTGGCATATTTCGGCACACATTTGAGCTGTAAATGATTTGTATTGAATGAAAAAGGTTTAAATTTAGTGTAAATAATGTTGTTAGTTACATTTTTCTACTGTCTAGATGACATAAAAGAGTAGCAGGGGATTCTCTCCATCATAAACCCTCTGTCATAATGCTGGTGGTCCTCAGGCGCAGCGAGAGCTGCAAGATTGATGACAGATGTGCTTAAAGCACTGGCAGGGAGGAAAGAGTCATCCTCCATCAGCCGTGCCTCCCAGTTATACTCTGAGCAGTTGTTGGTCCCTGCCCACCATTCCAGCGCTCTGGGTTCAGCAGGACTTCCATCTCCTCACCCCAGGGAGCCATCCGGAGAAACACGGAGCAATCACTGTGGCGCTAGGAGCACAGTGTAATAACCAAAACGACTCCATTTAATAAGGGCAAGTCATATACATCAGACCGCTGGCTGTGTATGTGTGTGTGTCTATGTGTTTTGTGAAAGGAAGAAAAACAGAAAGAAAGAAAGAAAGAAAGAAAGAAAGAAAGAAAGAAAGAAAGAAAAAAATGGGGGTGGGGGTGGGGCAGAGAGGGATACATTTAGAGGGAAATGTGACAGTTTGTGACTCAGTATCACTCTGTGTGTAAGTGTGTGTGTGTGTGTGTGTGTGTGTGTGTGTGTGTGTTTGTGTGTGTGTGTGTGTGTGTGTTTGTGTGTGTGTGTG
>JBBKCR010000002.1:16861299-16877274 GCA_037577295.1 Ladigesia roloffi | reverse complement strand
ATTAAGCAAAAAACCACCTTAACTCTAACATTCAACCAAACTGACCAGCTAGTGAGAGCCTCGAGAGCTTTGCCTGTGATCAACATGTGCATTTCCCGGACCAGGCTTCCCAAATGGCCTGATTGAACTACCCATGTTGGACACCAAATTAACTTACTCAAATTTCACCGTCTACATACATCCTTTCACACTCAGACATTGATTTTGTGATTCCAAATAACTCTTTACAGCTCTTAGCATGGCAGTCACTCATGGCGCAGTGTGATCAGTGGTGCAGTGCCTGTACACGCATAAATTAATGAACAATAAAAAGGAAACATGAGCCAGCTAATTTAAAAGACACAAGGCTATATCACCCTCATACTACCCTCTCAGAACCAGCTGAGGCAGCCCTTACAAAACAGTAAATTTTCCTGTCAGGGCAGAAGAGCCTTGGCAGAGTTAAAGCTTGCTTGGGAAAAGCAAATCTTGATCAGATTCAGTATGTTAGAATTAATACTGGCTATTTGGCCCAGAGTGAGCATGATTACAGACACAGAGCAATCTATCATTTGATCTGGCCAACAAAGACAAGCTAAATTACAACTGAATAATGCATTTTAAGTACCATTACACAGATTGTACCACTGGTCTGAGTACTGGGTAACACAAATTCTGCCCATGTTTGTGTTTTTCTAACATACTGACACATGAAGAGATGGTTCATTTGTTTTTGAGCTGAATCGGGTGTGCACAACAAAGAGCAGTGTATCTGCAGCTGATAAACCTGCAGCTATGCTGAAAGGTATTATCATTACTATTATTACTAGTCTTATCTTGGACTTGCTATATAATTACAACTGATAGTTAAGTGTCCTAATTATAGCCAGTACATGCACTGAGGTGTAAGCACACACATAGGAGAGCACCGCAACCACAACCCTTATGCAAGACCTCCAACGTTATTATATTACTGATGTGAATGAATTTGCGAATCTGCTAAATAATGTACAACCTCTATATGAATTATTCATTTCATTATCAGCCATAATATGATTTATAGACAAAATGGCAATATCTACTCATTCTTATTACATGAGGGACGAATATCAGTTTTTGTACACAAAGAAGTAATCTAATCATGGTAGTCTTACATGAGGCAACTGGATATGTTGACAATCAATTAAAATGTGGGCAAAAATTGCCAAATGGAGGTGCAGAAAATCAAAATGAGCAAGCATTTCTCCCCCTTTGTGGGTGGGTTTAGCATGTGTGTTAAGTTGTTTTGCGAATTAGTCTGAGAAAAGTTCATTTGAGGGTTAATAAAGTGTCATTTGGTTACTCATTTGATCAAATAAGGTGAGAGAGATGGAAAAGGTGTTACAGTAAGTCTCTAAAGTCATTCCTGAACACCATAGCATGCATTTACACAGTTAGTGGCACCATATTCCTCCTGGAGTTTAAACCAGCCAAGACAGCTCTATTCCAAAGCCTATTTTTTTACTACACTTGCATTGACAGAATGGCTTAATGGTGAAGCTCACACAAAACCCTGCTCACACAAAACCCTACTCAAAAGCCTGCTCAATCAGACCAGGGAATGGTTGGATAAGGTCTAGTTAGAACCCACACACCAGGAGACTATATATAGGCGTGATGTCTTCCTGTGCAACTGGAGAGTCATTGGCCTATTAACATCGCAAAAATCTGAGACCTGGCACATTCCACAGACAGAAATAACCAACTGGTGGGACAGAGATGGGCGATAAAAAGAGAGGGACTGAGAAGGTGATGCATGCGATGTGTAGAGAAGGATAAAAAAAACAGAGACTAAGAGCGTGCAACACAGAAAAAAGTAGCAAAGACAGAAAAAGAAATGGTGAGAGAATGGAAGGACAAAGAAGAAGCATTAGGGGGGAATGACAAACAGTGAGGGGGGCGAGAGTGAGAGAGAGAGATCTCCAGGTCTGACTGACGCGACAGGTGTGTGGGGTTGAGGCTGGAAAGCACTGACGCAGGCAGAAGTGCTCTCTGACAGAGATCATTGCGCCACACGAACAGGCATTACATTGCTTAGACCACACAGGGCTTCACACAGACACCAGTCCACTCAAACAATCCCTGACAACCACCTGTACGTCAGCAGCTCTGACCCATAAATGGACCTACAGCGTAACACAAGACGGTGTAATGTATCTGATCCCTGTCACAGAAGGACGTGGAAAAATAAAAGAAAACTAAATGAAATCAAGAAAATGACATGTTTTCATGAGACCGTGTTGGTAAAGGGGAAAGTGTGACCAGGCTAAATCAAAACCTTACCCTCCCTGAACTATTTCTGTTGATGTACTGACCCTGAGACACCTAAACCTGTAGCAGCCCATAAAACACGGCTGATCCGCTGACAGTTTCATGGTGAAGATGAAGGTGTGGGTGATATGGTAACTCTGTCAGTATGTGGTGGAACGGCCAAGGTTGCTGCTCTTCTCCCATCGTAGACAAGGAACGCATACAAGGGCAAATCACGCAAAAAAAACGATGCACAATGTACTTTTACCGCTTTCCCCACCTTTGAACAACCAACTAAAAAGAAGCACCACTATATGGAAAACATACATGATAAAGGAACATTCATTTTTACGAGTCATGCTTAAGAATTACTGGACAATAAACCAAATTACTATGAGGAGAATGCAGATTTTAGCCTCATAATTCATTTTTATCTTTGTATAAAAGGTTTATAATCCAGTTACTGAAATAAAAGTATTTTAAAATACTAGGCTATGTAGTTACGAAACTAAGTAATGGAGATCTGGTCCCTCCATCAGTTACTTAGAGTTTCAGTGCTGCCACCTAATTAAACCAAAGCTAGTAATAAACACACATGAGACACTTTCATCCTCTGAATCAGGACCTGAGTTAGAAAGCTTCGGTTATTTCAACCCTCTAAAACATCACATTGCAGAGAGAGTCTCAGTCTCCTCTGTGATGTCCTGTAGCTTCACAGCTCTGCTTTGAGACAGGCAGCCGTTTGATTCAGCTTTCCAGCTGCCACCATCACTCTTTGTCCCACACTGCTACCAATCTGAAGCCCCCTCCCCAGGGGGACATGCTACTCATGGACCCCCGACAACACAACTGCAAAAGGGGGATACTGGGAACTCCATTTTCCTTTGCTTGTTTGGACGACCCACCATTTTGTGAGACACCCACATCTAATGAGGACAAACTGCCCGTCAGGCCAATTATCTCATTTGCACCAAATCATTGTCACTCTGTGTCATTAAAGTGAGAACACTAACCTTTCGCCCTATTTTCTCCCAGTGCAACACATGACAATTAACAGCGCCAGCATCACTACACTGCACTTTGTATTCCTAAGGGGTGAATTCTACCAATTATTATTATTAGGTTCTTCTGAAAATCAGAACAGAAAATAATTTTGAGGCATATTTTGAGTTAGTGAATGAAATAATGATTGAAACTGAGAGATGAAAGTCCCCAGATTACCTTCTCCAAGATCCAGGACAGCGAGGACTGCACTACTTTTGGCCTCTCCTAAATGGCTGGTAGCAATGCAGGTGTACAGGCCTGCATCGGCGGGCTTGCAGTCCCGGATCCACAGGCCTCCATACTCCTGGTTATCCATGCTGAGGAGCTCATCGTTGTGGTACCAGTACAGCGAGGGCTGTGGGTCCCCAGCCACGGCCACTTTCAGACGGATGTCACAGCCGGTACCTACAGCCGCGTTTCTCATCTTCCGGATGAAGACGGGGGGTGTTGGTATGGGGTAAACAGAACTTGGGTCAGGTACCAGCTGGTCTGGGTTGACTTTAGCCCGTTTGGATGGTATCCGTGGGCTCGGGGGTGCAACACCTCCAGATCCATCTTCTGCACCTTTTTTCAGGGTCATCTGCACCTCAGACTTCCTCATGGCTCAGTAAAGAGATGTTTCACTTACATACAACTTTATGGCCAAGGTGAACCGTATAAACAGTCTGGCTTTATGGTTAAAGAACGCTTTCTGCCTCAATCAGTTTCAACCGTCCATTTCATAACTTGCAGTAATAAGTACACTCCAAATGTTTTACTGGAAGCCATGCAAAACTCCACTCAAGGTTTCAGTCAAAGCAGCTTGTTGACTGCAACTCCGGTTCTTACTGAATGTCTTTCAGGATATTTAAAGAGATCTGAGCTGCATGTGAAATTTCCAACCCCACATAAATAAGACACACTTTCTAGTAATCCCTGTGAATAAATAAGAAAAGCTTTCTAGAAAGGCCAGCGAATGATTACCTTCAGAATGTTTGCAACCAAGAGTTTTGGAATATGTTTCTCACATCCTTGAACAAGTCTAATTAGCGAAGAAGAAAGCGAAATGTTTAATCTTTGGCCAATTAGGCAGGCAGAGCCAGTCCGTGTATTCCTGATGGTTGATATTTTTAGAGCCAGTCCCACAGGATCATGTTGCATTAGCTGCTTCCAGTATGGCCTTTTGGAAGGTTGGCCTGTGATTTTCACCCTCTTTGGTCGGATCCTGAAGATCTTAGTGATGAACAGCGACTGCCCAGCTCATAGGTGTGCCTTTCTGGAGCGTCCTTCTCTGGGTGTCCAGCTCTACGGGGTGTGTAGATCCTCTGTGCCCACGGTTGCCCACTCTTTTTCCCCCTTTGCCCTGCAAGTTAAGCTCTCTCAATCATAGCTCCCTCCCTCAGCAGTCAGGCCCCATGTCGAGGTGACAGAGCAGCCCCTAAGCCTGCTAGTGACAGCTGCGCCTTGATAGGTCACATTTTTTGGACAGCCCGGATGCATCAGCCCAGCCTATCTTACCCCACAGCTTTGTCCTGTGTCACTTGTGTCCAATTGCAAGCTCTAAAGATTGTGACATGGGACCTAGAGGAGGAGTCTGAGAAGAAGCCCTGATTCATATGTCAAAGATAGCGGCTGGACTGGAAGCCCAGTGTCACCAGCAATATCCAGTAAAGAGGAACGCCACCTGTCTTCCCTCTTGAATTTAGGGTAATTCTGGGTTTCTGATCTATTCAAATGTACAATCTGAAGAAGTTGTATGAAAAAAAGAATGCAGTGCTTAATCAGACATATGGAAAAAGTAAAAAAAAAAACTTTATAGTATGCTGAAAAGCAAAACTCAGTTAAATAGAGTAATCACCAGGACAGAGAACTCATAAGAGACTGAAAGTGCACTAGAAAAAAACCTCTTAACAACACAGATTGCCATCTGCTGGACACTACCTATGATTGCATGTTTTAAAAAGGTTATAATCCATAGTGCTGTTTATCAATTCGGTATTTGGAAAATATTTTTGAGGATTCAAAGGAATTTATGGGAATTCATGGGAATAAACAGGAAGTTTGGGAACCGAAAATATAATTGGTAAAATATATATCGAATCATAATCAAAGCTAATGCAAATAGAGTTGTGTATCTATGCTATTCCTAAATCACAGGCACAGCACACATCTTACTGCAGGGTTATTGAGGCCACGCCCCCAACATCCTCTATCAGATGCACAATTATCTCTAGAATTCTGAAATTCTAAAGCGATATTTCTGAGCCACAGCACAGATACAGACTATTAACACCAAATACTTGAGTCCAAGGACTACATAAAGTCAAGTAAGCTTTAAAGTTTTAATGAGGTAGGTAATATTAGATCTAAGGTGTTAGTTTACCTAGCAATTATTCAATCAAAGTGTATTCACACAGTAGCTGAATGAATGAAGCACTGATAAAATTTCTACTCACAAACAAATATGCTTTTTGTAATTGCATCCTTTTGCATGCATGTTTATGACAAAACAATATGTATATTTCTATGTTTGTATACGACTCATTTTCATTTAATTATCGAAAATATCCAGTTAGTTTAATTAATTCCTATTAATCCCCATGAATTTCTATTGTTCCCATGGAAAGTTATTTCCAAAATTGCCTAACTTGGAATATTTCCAAAATTTCCTAAACAAAGTTCCCATGGAAAGCTTCCGGGAATAAACTGGAATTTTACCAGGAATTTTCTGCCCCTCCGGCATGTATGGCTTTTTCCCAAACACCTGATTTAATCAGCTAATTAACAAGTTGTTGCTGAGTCTATGTTCCTGTTCAAATCTCCTTAAGAGTAGGAAATCACTAAAATGTGCAGAATAGGGGAATATTTTTACGGCTTTGTGAGCTATAATGCACTCATTTTTACGGTATATATCATACTTGGTGAAAACGTGCCTAAGCTATTAAATAACACTGAAATGAATTACATACATTAATGAAATTGCATCAAATACATTATTACTTCTTTCTGATTTAAAATAAGACAATATTTCTCCTTATATTGGTGATATAAAACAATTTCACTACTGAGCCAATATAAATTTCAAAAGTAAATAATCAGAAGCTCAGCAAGTGCTGTGTTAGAAATCTTGGAATATCATATGGGCCAGTTTACAACCACTACAACACAATGTGTGAGGCACCAATCCCATTTTCAGAGTGTTTCCAATGTGTTTACAAAAGCACAAGACTATAAAAAGAGTAGGACTCAGTAAAAAAGGTTGAAATTGATCCATGGCGATTCTAAATGGCATGCCAACTATGTGCTCCCCTCACTCCTCCTCTGAAACCAAAGCTGGGCTGCATTTTGTCCTGTGGGGTCCGTCGCCATGGAAACAGCACCACTCTCTGGCCAAGCAAGTGAGATGTGAGGATGGAGCTCCGGCCTCAGAGAGTGAGTGGGAGGAGCAGAGAGAAGCCACAGGACTTACAATTCACACCAGGGGGAGAGATGGAGATATCACTGCTGCACTTCACCAAGGAGCATCACAGCAACAGGAGCATGCATGCATGTACAAAAAAAAAATGTAGGGCATGGTGATGATGAAGATTGACAAGATGATGAAGATCTGTTGCACTTACGTTTCAGGTTGCACTGGAAGCCTCTCTCCCAGCCTCTGCTGCAGCTGCACGCCTGCTCTTGGTGTGTTGGACCACTGCCCTCTGCTGGGCAAAGCACCATATGGCACCAGGGAGTCTCCTCTGACATCACAGAAAACACCAACCATCAGCCAATGATAATGCACTTCTTGTAGTTAAGGCCCAAAACAATAACATCAAGACTTTATTAAAGCAGTATGAAAAAGGAACAGTGCCTCTGGGATGATTTATATATTTTCATACCACTTTTATGCTGAAATGCAACTTATTCTCTCTTTCCCTTCCAGCGACATTCAGGCCTCAACCCGCATCTAAGACTATCTGGCCAACATCTCCTCTCGGATGGTGGCCCACCACCTCAAGCTGAATCCCAGCAAGACTGAGCTCCTCTTCATCCAAGGGAGTCCTTCACCAAGTCACAACTTCATTGTTTTTGTTGGGAACTCTGTCTTAGAACAGAGAATCTGTCTTACTTGCCACAGATTTATCAGATCTCCAGAACATGCAGATACCTTCTCTACAACATCCAAAGAATCTGACTCAGAGTCCAGTTTCTGGTCATCTCCAAACTGGACTACAGCAACTGGCTGGACATCCAATGAAGGAAACAAAACCAGTTTGGCTCATTCAGAATGCAGCTTAGTGAGGTTAGACGTCAATGTTCTGAAGATCACACACACAGCAATATTACTAAAGAACCTTCACTGGCTACTTGTGGCTGCTCGTGTTAAGTTCCAGTTCTTAACACATGCTTTCAAGACCAAGAGTGAACTTGCACCCACACATATCAGCACTAATCAAACGCAACGTCACTTCTCTTCCCGTCGGGGGTTCAGGAACAGCTTGTCTTGAGCCTCTGCTGACCCCAAACTTTGCCGATCAGATCCTAGATGTGTGAAGATGAAAAGAAGGTAAAACAAATTTTAAAAGATGTTTGAAGTGAAAAAATGGAACAACAAAACTAAAATATATCCACTGCTCCCCACACAGTTGGAAGCTGGTAAATTTTCAATGGTAAATATTCATTCTCTAGGGTTTTTAATCTCACTTAAACTCTCTGAATACACTGTCGGTTCCACTATACAAAGAAATATTGCGGGGGATTAGTGAGAACAGCTCTGTATTTGGGGAATTCAAGCTCATATGAAGTCTCCCTTACTGAAATCTCAGTAAAAACGAGCTCAAACCCCAAATGCTCTCCTTTCATTACCTACATTTAAGATGATGAAGAGCTTGTATTTAACTAAAACTCCTGGCACTCATTAACATTTCTGCACAATGATTAGAAAGTGCTTTGAAAAGATTCCTCTGCCATCTTTAAACACAAACTATTTACATAGGTCAACGAGATTCGTTTTACTTATGGCAGTCTCAAGAGCCTCTCAGTCTGGGAAGCAAAGCAAAAAATGTTCTAACCCTAGTATTGAGCTTCTCCACAACATCCATTTATTGACCTATATAGTACGCTTATTTTTTGGTGCATGGAGAATAAACATGCAACTTTATTCCTGCTTTATGGACAAACAGTCTCTATAGAAGGAATCTAGTTCTGAGGATCGCATGCGTTTCTGTGTTTTTCCATCTAACAAATTGATATACCTAGATTGAGAAACCCCCAAAAGTAGAATAGTGTTGGATCTCCCAGAATTGAGATTGAAACTCCCTGTTTATATACAATATCTGCAATCATATACTTGGAGTTTTGCCAAGTTCTTTGAAAAAGCGTTATTTTATTCAGTCTAGTTAGATGTAAATTCATCAGAGAAAATGTATTTGTTAATAACTGGATAGATGGTGCCATGTTACAGTTTTTCAACCCCTAATATCATTCTGCTGTGTTTTTTTAATCTGCTAGTTTTTAATTGCCTAAATTGGGAGTTCATTTTAAGCTTTATTAAGCTTTGGGGAATTCTATAATGACACTTAATTGACTTCAACTGTTATAAATCTAAACCCCACCCATGAAGTTGTAAAGCTGAGTTACAATCATGGTTAAGACTAATGAGCTTTCAAAAAAGCTGAGAGGAAATTATTTCAGTGCACCTGAAGGGCATCTGGCCTTACAAAAATGAAAAATTTCAACAGGCACCACTGGGAGCACTACAAGGATGTCTAAAACTTCCTTATATTTGCATCTACACAGAGAAAGTCCAGAGTTTCACTAAGAAACCTTAATAACATAGTCAGAACCAAGATAGTCACTTTAGAACAGCTAAAGATGACCTGATGAAGGCGAGAGCCGGCACTGAATAAACAAAGACTTCAGTGCCACACTCAAAGAAGCACTCCACTCTTGAACACAAAGAACATCAAAGGCCGTCTAAAATATGCCATTGGAAATTTGGATAGTTTTGGGGAAATGGGAAACGTTTTGATAAAAGTTCTGTGGACTGATGAAACTCAACAGCAACTACTGGGTCATTGATGATGTGAGAATGAATTTCGGCTACAAGCTTGACCATGTAACCGTCATCCCGGACTCCCAGAACTAGCAGGGCATTTTAAAGATAAATATCACTTTTAATCTTGGTGATCATTGGACTTGTGCGCAAGACAATAATCAACCAAGTCAACCAGATCTTAGTTAAGAAACAGACCTTAGAACTAGGCATGTCACGATAAACAATAAATCAATTAATTGCACAATAATTAAAATGAGGTTGATCATATTCCGGCCGCGATCATTTCCATTTGTTTGCTTTCCAATGGACTTCACTGCAATACATTGGTCTCTACCGCCCTCTCGTTTCCTTTGGGCAATGAGGCATGAACTCTCTTGTGGGTTAGCCTTGCTAGGCGCCTGGTGAGAAAATGCTAACTAGGTAAACATGTGTGTGAATACCACTTATGCCACTGTGTATGGCCGTCTCACTTACAGGACGGGAAGGTTGCTTTTTTTCCAGAGATTGGCACTTCTTTGGGAACGTGCCAGAACTTCTGAGTCTCATTCCTCCTTGTTTAAACACAAGCGTGATGCGAGACGTGCAGAGAGCCACTCCGGTTTTGATATGCACTCATTGCTAGTGGCTTGTCTAGACGGGGCATCCACCAATTTCTGGGGAACTTCACAGGGCTCAGTGAGAGCTTTACAAAGATCCCTGGTTTGTCAGAATACCCCATGGCGAGCTGGAGTTATTAAGACGAAGACGATCGCCTTTGACAAAGTATAGAGACATGCGCTAGAATATAGCACAGCTGGACACATTGCTACTCCTTAGAGATCCTGCCTTAAGCCACACAAAGTCAAGGTATGATGACTGTCTTATATCGTCTTCCACTCCCAGGGTTATGTGATCTTTAGAAATCAAGGTTTATGGATCTTTGAAAGCATGCATTTGCATTTTTATGCCATTATCATTACATCAGTAGAAATGGACACAATGACAATATAATCGTTTATCGCTATAATTTCTGGGACAAATTATCGTACAGCAAAATACAGTATGTTATCGTTACAGGCCTACTTAGAACAACCTGGAGTGGCTTTCTCTGTTCAGATTTAAATATTATTGAAAGTAGCAGGATAAGGCACCCTACTGAAAAGCAAATACTGTTCTGGAAAGGTTTGAAGAACAGGACAAAAAAATTAAGATGTTGACTTGGCCCTCTGAATCAGAATGAGCCCCATGGAGGCAGCTTCCAACCAATACAATTGGTCAGGTAACGTCTTAGTCCGGATACCACAGCACACCTTTAGCGGTCTTGTGAAGTCCATGCCTTAGTGGGAGTTGTTTGGATGGCACAAAGAGGGACCTATAATATTAGCCAGACGGTTTTAGGTTAAGTAGGGTGACCAGACGTACTGTAAACATTCGTCGGTTGGAGATGCGGCCGAGATGCGCATACAATGTTGTATACATTGCATGCGCATCTCGCCGCATCTCCAACCGACGAGCATATTCCAAAAAGCTTGAACAGCATAAATAGATATGCTGTTTATATTTTTAATACCAAAACTTGCAGTTTGTCCCATGGTGCTATTGTGTGAATGATGTTAACACAAGAAAGAATGATCCCAAGCGTATTATCCAAATGATCCTCAATGTTTGGTCAAGAAGTATAAAACTACTGCCTTCAAAACAAAAACAAAAGTATCTGACACATCGTTCCACCACACACTTTTCTAGCAGCAGTATTAGGGCGAAAATTTCCACTTTTCAGCAACTACATTTTTCAGACAGTTTTAAAATATTATGGCGTGAAATATTAACTACTAATAGATACCTGATCCCTAGCAAGGCAGCAAACACTAAAGAGAAAATACACTATATGGACAAAAGTGAGTGTCCAATATAAACCTGGGGTTTATGCTAGGTACTCTACTTACAGGGAAGGGCAATCTTAAAGCTTAAACATACGAAGGCTCTTTGGATAACTCCAGTTTGGGAAAGGTTATTTTGTATTCCAGCACGACTGTTCCCCATTACACAAATAAGCTCCATATAGACATGCCTGGATGAAATTGGTGTGGAAGACTGCCCTGCACAGATCCCTGACCTACATCTTTGAGATGAACTGGAACGGAGATTGTGGGATAGGCCTTCGCGTGGAGGGTGCTGCCATTAAAATCCCTGATGGCAAAAATGTCAGCCATCCTTACAATGTCAGCTGTAAGGAGCATAATCTGCTGGAAGCTAACATTTGCTAGCAGGTGGTTGAAGGTTTTTCAGTCTACTGACTGGAGTCAACTGAAGGGAGGAACCTGCACAAAAACTTTTCTTGTGTGGTCAAAATTTTTTCTTACCCCATTCAGCCACCAAGTGGAAGTGTCTGTCTAAGCAAGCAAATGGCCTCAGATTTGTTCATAAATGCAGAGGTCATGCACGAAAGAATGAAAAAGATAAGGTTAATAGCTTTTAAAGCAGGATCTCACTTAAATGTGTGGCCAATGAACAGTTCTTAGGCTGTTTTTTTTAACACAAAAGGACAAATTTGTTATGCTATTAAAACTACAGAGATTTGGTCTCTTTCACATAGTGTTTCATCTTTGGTACCATTTAAAAAATAATAATATTTTTTATATCTTTAGTAGTCTCCTAAGCCATGGACCTTTTGGAAACCTTTATATTAAAAAAAAAGTCACAAGCACACAACAGTTACAGCACAAGATTTATTCACCAATATACAGACTTGTTTCGTTCTGCATTGCAGAGTGATATTAACCTCTTTTTCACTCTTTTTGTACATTTTTATTTACAAGGATTTAAAATAATCTTTTCATTTACATCAATGGTACAGTGTTTCACTTCTGAAATTGCTTTGTTACAGCTCTACGTTTTTCCTACACCTTTATCATTCACCCTGTATTCACCCTCGAGGGACACTGACGACCTCCGGCACGTCTCACATTAAAGAATCCCACAACCTTGACTAGGCCCATCTGACTCATAGCACTGCACGGTGAGTCTTTCATATTCTCTTACACACAGACACACACCGCATACAGACTACCAAAAAGAAATGCTCATCACCTCTGATCCTACACCTGAATCGAAAACCATGAACTCAGTCGCTTAAAACAGCAGCAACTCCGATGTAGTTCCTCACTGAAAGACCTGAGGAGAACAAGCAGACCAGCAATCTGTGATCAACAATCCGCCAGTTTTTAAATGATCCCAGTTTTGATAGGACAAAAAATGAACAAAGAAACAAACACAAACATTGCATAGAATCAATTCGTACTGAAACTGGGGAACTGAACTGTTGCGTCTTGGAAGAAGAAAAAAAAAAAGTTATGATTTTAACACATTGAGGCCTGTCCCAGTACAGAGTATTTGGCTTGTGAGGAAAATTAACTGTATGTTTCCCATTGGAGTCCTCGAGTAGAACAGCATGCGTTTTAAGTGCAATGACTGCTGATTAGGTCGTCAGACTTGGCATTCGCCTCCGTTGTGATGCACTTTCACCATCCAGCAAGATTTTTTCTCACTCTCAGAGATAGTCGCAAAGATGTACACACATATATACAATGTCAGTCAACAGTGACACCTAAGACAACGATTGGATAAAGTGCATTGAATGAAAAAAAAAGGCCTAAACTCATCGCATGCAATGCAGTCAAAAAGAAAGCAAAGAGGAAAGATTAAACCCACTCCTCTCGCTGGTTCTCTCGTTTGGTCAGAGCAGGATCAGGATCATGTAAGTCCACCACAACCAAACAGACCAGCAGAAGGCATCAGTCACTTAAAGACAAAACACTTGGAAATAGCTTGTCGGCTGGGAAATAGCCCATGTTCAAGAGCTGTAAAGCGTTTACCACCATCAGAGTTGTCCAAATAGTCTAGACTGCATAAGAGTAAAGGAGGGGAGGCTTGAACTGCCCTCCTGGGTGGAGAAATGTAATGTCAACTTTACAGCAAATCACATCTTAATATAGAATTCTCAGCTGTTTTTACCTCCTTACTAACCCAGCATAATTACAGTTTAACAAACAAGGGCCTACTTTGGCAAAGCACTGTAGAACTGAAATCATCTTAAGCCTATCCACCGCCATCACAAGCCTTTCGTGCTATGACACTTCAAGAAACCCCACTCCACCTCAATAACCCACTGAACCAAAAATATGACAGGCTAAGGACTACTGCAGAGTGATACTACTACCTATGCGGGTTACACACACATACAGAGAGAAGCAAAACCCACAGGAACGATGTACATCTGCAGATCCACACACCGCATTTATAGCATACACAAGAACGTACACGTTCACACACAATTAAGATCTTTGTAGCAGCTAATTACAGCTGGAAAATTGTGGAATTTTCTCAGCTACATAAATAAAAGAAAAGGACACATGGGTTACTTTGTAGCCTTAAAAGACATTGTGAGCAAGAGATGTTCCTGGACACAAGCTTGTCCAAAGAGACCAAAAGCTTCTTTACCTAAAAACATCTGAAACTGGTAAAGCAATGAGATTCTACATCTGACAGAGAGTGAAAAATCCAGAGTTGTTCTCAGAAGGATATTGGCACAAGACAAGTGAAATGAAGATTCATCACTAGCTTAGAGGACAGCTAGTTTTGAAGATCTAAAAATCACAGTAACATCAAGAAAAGTCCACCAAGAATACAGACTGGACGTTGGGGTGGGTTTCTGTTTGAGCTCATGCAAAAATTGTAGTTGCAACATCTGCCTGTCAGTGATCACCAACCTTACTCCTGGAGCTCTACTTTTGCAAAGACTTCACTTCTGACCTTGATTTAGCACCTCTAGTGTAGATAATCAGTGCACTTAATCAGTTAGATTAGGTGTATTAGCACTGTCCAGGAGATGAAGATTGGAAGGTTGGAGAGCAGTGCAGTGCATTAGAGAACACCCTTATGACTGTGGTCACCATGTGAAAATGGAATAGCACACTGGGATCACACTAGAAGGTTTGATACAAGGTCATGAGAAATATTCACCCACTTACAAAGCCTTTGAGGCTTTTTCAGTGTAAGCAATGGAAGTCACCATTTACATCACGAAAAGATGGAGTTTCTACTTCAGTTTTATCAACAGAGCTCAAGAGTAATTAAGTTCTAAATGTGACTCGTGAAAACTTTCCAATAATATTCCTTAATCACAGCTGCAACAACTACTGCATCACCACCATGTTGCGATATCAGGAGGTCCCATCATACCAACGTAACAGTCTACCACCCATCACCCCCATTTTACACATCTATGGACATTTTTGAAACCAATTTGGTGACAACCCACCACATCTCATTCCCCTGTGCTACAGGTCAACTGCCTTTTCTAAGATCTTGTGCATGCTATCTCTGATCTATACATCTCCTGATATTTTTGCAAGCATCGCATGCCAATCCATCCTTCAAAACATGACCTTTGAGAAAGATAAATGAAATAGGATGCGGTATTCTCACAAGCTTCATGGTGGCATTTTCCTATTCCGCTCCAGCCCACTCACTCATGGCTTTGAATGCATAGCTGTTTGACAGTACAAGATTACTCATCTATAGTACCATTCATTCGTATATATGGGCATTTGACAGTATGTTATTCCAGTGTTTGAATGGCTGACAGAAAGATGATGAGGTAGAATGAATGAATGGTGGATCACTGTCTGATTGCCTCACATTACAGACGAAATACAGAAGCACACAGACTCCTGTTAACAGCTCAACACAAACACAATATGAGCTCACAGCAAACCAGACGCATATGCATACAGCGTGACCTCTGATGGCGTTTACTAGACAATATGGGATATTACAGTAGTATCATGTGCCTAACTACAGAATGCTGACTGCAGCATGCCAGAATCACACATTGGAAAGTTCGCCACAAGACTCTTGAAGGTATAAGGTCATAAGAAAGCTTTCCCGACTCTGTAGTCAACCGTTGAGGCTTTCTCAGTGTACACAAGTCAATCAAGTCAGCAAGATTTTCCTTTCCTGCATTTAAACATTTCTCTTCCTTAGCTTCGGATCCTCAGCAGATACACATTGGCAACATCCTCAAATTTCTTGGCCTTTTTTTTTTTGTCTGAAGATCTATGTGAGACCAAGAGAGCTAAAACAACTACAAATCAACAAAAATACATTTCTGATTAAACATGTTGATTAAAAACAAACCAGAGTTGTCAAACAGTATAGTCAAAATCAAAATCAAGTTTGCAGAGAACAATAAAAACTATGATTTTCTTTCTATCTTCAGTGTCTAAGAGATTGTTTAGAGATTGAAAATATACAAATTTTTAAATAAATCCCAATCTTTGGGACGGAACTTAGCAATGAAAACGGCAAAAAAAAAGAGAGAGAGAGAGTAAAACAGAAAAAAATAATGTTTGCAACAAAAAAAATGTTGATAGAGATTGCACATGACCCGAGGGTTCAGCAGGAATGCATATCGAGACACTGCAGTGACTGTTTAAAATCTTGTGAGGTGAACAAACAAGGTCCTTTTGCCTTATTGCTAACTTCTTACAAAATATATATTATGTGAGTAAACTAATCTCTATATATGCCTGGTCTCCACTGATCAGCAAACAGCTTAAGCGGTCAACCACATCTCCATGGGTCAACAATCATCTGGTTGGAAA
>JBBKCR010000002.1:16704917-16718389 GCA_037577295.1 Ladigesia roloffi | reverse complement strand
GACCTCTGCTCCCCCCCCCCCCACAAACAACAGGCTACAGCTTTGATGAAAGATCCTGCCTGAGTCAGACTCTTTATTTCTGGGTTTTAACAGTGATTTTGGGGGCGCGCGAACTCGGTACAGAGGTCTGGAGTTGTTTGGGGTGCAGAGGCTATATTGCGTTTGTTGTGCTTTGACTCTAGATTTTAGACCGCCAGCGCCTGCTTTAGAACGCCCGTTTTATATATTACAGTGCACCCGGGTTTGGAGGGGTGGACGGTTTGCTTAATTTATACATTAATTAATTTTAGAACTGGTGTCTCTGCTTTAGAACGCACGCGTCAGTTTACGGCTTTTAAATGCGCGCTTGCTTAAGCACCCGCATCTGCCTGAAACCCTTACCTGCTTTAGAACACTGATCTGCTTTTGAACACTCTGTTATTTTAGAACACCTACCTGCTTTAGAACAAGCACCTGCTTTGGAACACGTGTTTGTTTTAGACGTTTCTACGGAATCCCCAAAGGGGATCCATAGGATCTGTTTGGAAAATCACTCATTTGGAGCACAACGCAGATTAGAACACACTTGCTTTAGAACATTCAAAACACTCGCCGACTCTACACCTGCAGCTGCTGTGGAACAGTCCCCTGCTTCTACACAAGCAGCTTCTTCAGATCCCTCATCTGCTTCAGAGCATGGAACAGCGGTTTTAGAAAACTCATCCGTTCTAAAACACACAACTGTTCTAGAACTCTCAATTGCTTTTGACCACACGCATTCTTTAGAGCACTCAACAGCTTTGGAACACGTGCCTGTTCTAGAACACAACTGCTTTAGAATATTCTCCTGATTTTGAACACATTGCTGTTTTGCGACAAACATTTTTTAAAACACTCACATTTAAACCCCTAACATTTTTATTACAAACGGAACAGTCACTCACTTTAGAACTTTCTTCTACTCTAGAAAATAGAGCTGCTTAAGGAAACACACGCTTGATGCAGAACATTCATCTGCTTTGAACACTCATCCGCTCTAGAACAAACTGCATTAAACACACTTGCCTGCTGTAGAAAGTCAGCTGCTGTAGAATAATCAGTTCCTTATGAACACTCATCTATTCTAAAACACACAGGTGGCTTAGAACACAAATTTGCTGTAGAACGTTAATCTGCTTTGAACACTCATTTCCATTAGACCACTAGCCTGCGCTAAACCTGGGGTGGTGGTAGCTCAGTGGTTAGGATACTTGCCTCCGGAGCATGAGGTCCTGGGTTCGAATCCTACCCCCAGCACCACCTCTGGGTCCCTGAGCAAGACCCTTAACCCCAAGTTGCTCCAGGGAGACTGTCCCCTGTAGTTAGAAATGGAAGTCGCTTTGGATAAAAAGCGTCTGGTAAATGTAAATGTAAAACCTGCAGCTGCTTTAAAACAGTCAAACGCCTTAGTTCATTTGTGCAATCTAGAATGCAATGCTCAGCTTTTTAGAACCATGAACTGCTCTTGCACACGCACCCCTTCTTTAGTACACACTACTAATTTAGAGCCCTCGCGCTTACAATCTCCTTAAGCTGTTTTAGAACTGTGGCTTCCTATAAAACAGCAGTCAGCGTTAAAACGCACACCTGCTTCAGAACACAGACCCATTCATTAGTACACACGCATGCTCTAAAACACAGTTACAGTTTGAACACACTTTTGCTTTAGAACACACTGCGGTTTTGGGACGCACACTTGAGTAGAAAACACTCACCTGCTCGCGCCTTTTTATTACAGACAGCTGCTTAAAACTCTTACGTGTTGTAGAATACAGCTGCATTAGAACAGTCAAATGCTTTAGAACGCTCATATATCCCAGAACAAGTGGGTACTTAGAACACACGCTCACTTTGTCTAGAGCGCGAGCCGACGCGTGTTTGTTTCAGCGCGAGGCTGCTTTGATGTCTGGAACGCGCAGTGAGTGTCAGGGCGCACATCCCTCTCTAAGCGTCTCGAGCAGCGCGGCTGATTTTGAGCAGATTCAGAGCAGAAATGGGTTTAAGACGCCTCGATTTGAAATCCCTTTATTTGATAACATTATAAGTAACCAGTGTGTTTCACACGCGCGCCTTTTTGTCCTGAGTGTTTGTCTGTAAATAGGTGGGCAACAAAAACCCCGAGAGCGGCAAAGCTTCGATGAGATCAGAGGACCCGGAGGGTGAAAAAATACGAAAAGACTAAAAGAACACTTTTAATGCTTCTGCAAGTGTTAAAGCAGGTATGAGCCACGAGCTTCACCTTGAGCAGCCGCGATGAAAGCAGTTTTAGGATTCTGTAGAAACCGGAAGGCGCTCGGGGCTGCCGTTTCTTGCTTTATTTTTTTTTAATCTCACCTGTCCTGTTTACCAACAGAAAGAGAATAGGGAGAAATAATTCACGTGAAAATTGCACGACAAAACTACGTTGCAATATATGATTCGCCTAAAATATTTAGTTGTGTAACTATATGCGTGCAACTTCCTTCCAATTATTGAATATTTCGTGTGTACACTAAACGTGAAAAACAATTTCCGTCTTCTTACATTTCATAAAAAACGCTGCAGAAGTAAATATATCAGAATAGACAGCTGCTAATGACTCTTCTGGTAGGAATCAGCTGTTATAAATTTGGGAATATTTAACACACGATGTTTAAAAATGTTTCGATGTCAGTAAAATATTGTGCACTCACTCTGATAAAGCTAAACAAAACACGCAAGAGAGAAACAGAAGTGCTGTAAGTAGGGGGTTGTTCTCCTAATCCTGTCAAAATAATCGCGTTTATTATTCATTATTTGTTAAACAAATTGTTTGCCTTTTTTCTAATACACGACCAGTTTAAAGTTGACTTAGCAGAAACAAATTAAGATAAAATCACAAAAGCGTGTATATTTAACATGAACTGAGACGTTGAACTGTATGTGAATTCATGCGAGCATCTCAATAAAGAGATTATGATGATGACGTATAATCTTTTAGTTTATACTAATACTAATGCTGTCTTCAGATAGCCTCTAAACGAATAACATTTAGACATTAAAATGTTGAATCTAATGAAGATAAATAAATTATTTTATGCAAGAGATTTCTGATCCGATGTGATTTAAATTTAACTGAAATACAATATGTAATATCTCAGTTTTTTAAAACGTATCTATTTACCTATATTGTCTGAACTTTTTGCAAAACATATAATAATAATAATAATAATAATAATAATAATAATAATAATAATAATAATAATAATAATAATAATACGTTTCCATCTTTTATTTGTAAAACATTAAATATTTCTTTTCTCTCCCGGATTGCTTTCAAAACTCAATCAATATCCAGTTACACCATAGAAAATAATTTGTGTACTGCACAAATGATATATATATAATTAGTTGAATATAATTCGTTATATAAATGATGATGAACGAAAAGCTGATGATGCGTCTCAGAAAAAAAAGGAGAAAAGAGAAGAAACAAGGAGGACGAGGCAAGGCTGCTGTGCTTTCAGGCTCTTAGCTTCAGAAAAGAAAACATGTAATCATAGTAATAATAATAAATATAGAAACGTTTTTATATTAAAACAGCAACAATACATACGACACATACAAACAAGGAATGTCTGACAGCTTTACAAACACTATGGGTCCATTTTTCTTCCCCCTATACAGATGAAATATTCTCTTTTTTAATCGTTTGTTTTTTTTTCTCCACATGTGCCATTACAGAAAAGTTTCTCCCAGTACTACGAATCGTTATAAAATCTATCAGACTACATAGTGTCCGGAATAAGAAGAATAATGCTGGATTATATAGACATCACCTCCATAGCAAAGGGCCTATTGTCCTCTACAAACATGCCTGCTTTTTTCTTTAGTAGGTTTTTTTTAGTCTTTATTTTTTTCTCTCTCTCTTCATCTCCTGACAGAAACACACAGGCACAAGTTAAAAAAGAAAAAAAAAACTTTTTCCTCTTTATACACTTAAAAATTACGCGAATAAATCTATCGCATATATATTTATAAATGGTTTATATTACATTTACCGAGTGGTTTTTTTTGTCTTTTTTCCAGTAAGGACTGATATAGTTTTTTGTCGATGCAAAACTAGTACCGTTTCCCTCCGCGGGTCGTTTATTTGATATATTTGAATACTTAGAGGGGTTACACGAGGCAACATGAAAATAAATAAAACAATTAATTAAATTAAATTAAAATAAAAAGTACAAAAGAAATGCATCACTTGTTGAAGACTATCTTTCTCTTCGTTTGGTTTTGGTTTGGTTTCGATGAATCCGACCAATTTGATGTCAGTCGTGTAATAAATAAGAAGAAAGAAAGCGAAAGTAAAAACTGAAAGAAGCGAAAGAGAGGAGCAGGTTGAGGAGTCTGTGGAAGCAGTCAGTTCTGAGGTGGTCGTTAGAAAGTCTTTAGAAGGGCAGCGTGTCCAGGAACAGTTTGTCTATTATTGCGGGCGGCGGGACCAGGTCCTCCAGCTTCAGGTAGAAGATGCGCTGCAGGCCCTGAGTGCAGAGCGAGCGCAGCTCGGGCAGCTTCCCTAGCAGGCGGGACAGGGGGGCAGGGCGGGCAGGACCACCCCCACCTGCTCCTCCCCCGGGGAAGGTCAGCTGGTCCTTAAGACAGTTTACGATCTTGGTCTGGAGCTCCTCCACCTTCTTCGGCTCCTTCAGCCCGTGTCTCTCTGCAGAGAGCACATAAACACCAGAAACCTCTTTAGACAGCAGGGTTAAAATACTCAAGAGCGATTAAGACTTAAGCAAGTTCATAATATAACATAAGCAAGTTACTTCCGGATTAATGAAGATTTTTGATTCTGAGTCTGATTCTGACTTGGGGAGCATTTCAAATTATTTGCAGTTTTAGCGTTTAAAAAAAGCCTAAATCTTATTTCAGTTCTGAGCCTGATTCACACTTATAGCGGGTTTTTTTTAAACAGCTGTATTTCACCCCTGCAGAAGTACCTATTGATTGATATCACAAAGTATATTAATATTTATTGGCCAGTATTTTCCCCAATTGCATACAATAAGAGTTGTATTGTACCTGTCACCATGGCAAGGGCTGCAATGCAGGAGAAGGCCGAGATGTCTATGTTCATGCTCTGCAGGTTGGAGGAGAACTCCACAATGGCGTCGATCCATTCACCGAAGCCACGCACACATTGTAGCCTGTGCAGCACTACGCCGTTGCAGAAGATGAGCTTTCCTTCCATTGGATTTGACCTGCAATTCAGTTCATCATTACTGTTCTCCGTTCACAGTGAGGACACACAGGCTGAGCTGTACACTGCAGTAGAACAACAGCTCAGACCATGTGCCTTCAGCATAACATGCTTTATTCTTTTTGCTGTTCAGCACATTTTAGTATGTAAGCAAACAATACAACAGTAAGGTGGACAAAAAATGCAAGACGGGGCAATCTTTGAAAAGAAGTGTATTAGCCATGAAATATTGTAACATGCAAAGCTCTTATGTGCTGTAATTTATGGAATTTGTAGTTTTGTAGACGCTAAAATGTAGAAATGACTGTAAATTTGTCTGAAATTCATCACAAACACAGCTAAAATAGCGTAAAAGGTGATGACGACACCCAGATGCTTATTATCTTAATGTCTGGCAATGAATGAAAGCAGTAAAGCTAGAAAAGACCACATGATTGGTCCTACCTGTAGGCCAGTCGCAAGACGAAAAGCTCCAGGAATGCGGACTCGAACAGAAGGTCCTGGTCCTGTTTGGGGAGCTCCGTGAAGCCAGGGATCTTCTGGGCCCAGGCCCGAATGATGTCCATGGAGCCCGTCAGGAGGTCGTAGAACTGCTGGACGTGCTGTGTGTCATCTCCGCTCAGCTGGTAGTCAGGGCTGGCGTGGAACTGGGATATTTAATTTAAAGACGGCCTTAATGAGCTCCTCTAAAATATATCACCCGTGAAATTGCAAAGCCCATTTCTAGGAGGGGGGGAATGACTTTTTTTTCTCCCTCTTTCCATTTAACTCCTGTCTGGATTTTATTGAGTCCCTCTGTTTCAAAAGCAATTAAGGGAATAAAAATATGCTGCCTCTTAACATAGTTAAAGTTTATCATGAAGCATATTGCCAGGTCTAACTCAACATGTGAGCATGTCAAAAATATGCCAAGCACATTTAGCCGTGCCGCCCGACAAGCAGTGGATATGAATTCAACCATTAAATCTGAGGCTCCGCACTGTGGAAAATCAGCCCTCTAAAAGGAGGTAAGAGTCGCACTCACTCTGGAGTAGTCCAGGGCAGACATGGTGGGGTTGGAGTCAACATGGGCCCTGACCAGAGCGCTGAGGAGGCTGACCGGAGGAGGGGCTGCATTGGGCTCCTGGGGGCTTTTGGGTTTAGAGGGCAAACGACCTCTTCTGCCCTTCAGACTGGCTGTCCGAACAACTGCACAGCAAAATAACACACATCATGAAGCTTAGTGCAGACTGTAATAAACAATTATTTTTGTCCTTAATTGCGGCAATCTCAGCTGTGTTTTACTTCTTCTTGTGTACAGCAATCTCTTATACTAAACAAATATTGTTTACCTTCTTTTACCATCCCGACAACAAGGCACTTCTGAAAGCGGCAGTATTGGCACCTGTTTCTTCGGCGCTTGTCCACAGGACAGTTTTTGTTAGCCAAACACACATATTTCGCATTCTTCTGCACAGTGCGCTGGATTTTCAAAAAGGAAGAAACAAAAAAAAAGCACAATTTCACTCTCAAAGTGTCCTTGAAATTTTATTGTGAGGTGTTTACACCTGGGAAACCTATTCAAGCAGAAACTCAGAGCACATAACTGATGCTGCTGCTACCTCTTTAAAGGTTCATACTAAAACAGATCCTGGCATTAATACTTTATCAGTACCAGCACAAAAACTTTTTATTACTTTGAGTAAAACTAAACTGATGCTCACAGAGAGACAGTTCGGTTGAAGAAAACAGGAAGTAGACTATCTTGAGTGTGTATAAAGACTGACAATAAAACCACAATGCTACTACCACTACTACTAATAAGGCTTATTGTCATAATAGCAATAGTGAATACAATAACAAGTAAAAAATAATGTGTCCATACATTATAACAACAGTTCAGAATTGAAGTGCGTGTAGCGGCTTATAAGAACTGACATTACAATTCTATTTTTAATGCAAATCTGACGTCCTAATCTAGAAATGAAAAAAATATAACATTTGACGACACAGTAAGGATGGTTTGTCGTTTCTGTTAAAAATCTTTCTCTGGAACCAGTGAAGCCCGCGCGCCACTGACACGCGCACGCGCATTCTTTCACTTAATGCTGACAAGCAATTAACAAAAAATATTATGATCACACACGCACACACCGAAGCTTACTTCCAAATCCTAATTAATAAGGATGATGATACTAAGTGTACACACCTTGAAGAAGCCCTTGCAGCCCTCGCACGTGCGGACCCCATAGTGCTGGCACGCAGCGTTGTCCCCGCACACGGCGCACATGCCCTCGTTGGACGGCGAGCCGCGTGACGGCGGCGAGGGGATCTGCGCGTCCAGGAGCTGGTGGGCGTGCGCGTGTCCGTGGTGGCCGGCCAGCGGGAGCGCATGAGGGAAAGCCATGGCAGCCCCCTGCTTCCGGAGCGCGCCGGGCATGGCGAACCCGGGGGCTCCGTGAGGGGGTGGCCCGGAGGGCTCGTGGCTCATGGCCACATGCAGCGGGCCGTCGAAGCGCATCTGGCAACTCGAAACGGTAGGCGTGCCGGGCGGAGACTGCTTGAATGAGAACAGGGAGAGCCTGGACACCGGGGTGTGCTTGCGCTGCTCCAGCACGTAGCTGTGGTGGAAGGCGTGCAGCGGACCCGCCGGGTCCTCCCACGCGGGAGCGGCCTGTAGCTGGAAGCCCGGAGTGCTGGGCGCGTGCGCGTGGGGCGAGGATGAAGAGGAAGAGGAGGAAGAAGAGGAAGAGGACGAAGGCGGCTTGAAATAGACCGAACCCGAATGGGTCACCATGATCTCCTCTGGCTGGGGGCCCAGGTGGCCCTGGTGGGGATGGTGTGGGTGAGGATGATGGTGGTGGTGGTGATGGGGGTACCCATGCAGGGCCACATCCTCCACCTTGATTGAGGAGGGGTCGCCCGAGTGGGGTAGCTGGTACAGGCAGGGCGGCTTCATGTCGTAGCCCAGGTTTGCGCTGCTGGGACTAGTGCTGCCTGTGGTGCCGCTGGCACCATTGTAGCTGTCCACAAACGTACTGAAGCTGGGCAACGACGTGGTGGCAGCCGTGATCTCGGTGTTGGTCAAGTCCATGCTGAACTTCACAAACTCGGGCGTGAGGAAATCGCAGCTGTACTCGCTGCCCCCTGGGCAGCTGTAGCTCTGGGACGCTGGACTGGCGCCCTGCGGTGAGGAGCCGTACTGAGCCTGGACGCAGGGCATGGCTGTGATGGGCACAGTCACAAACAGAACAAACGCAGAAAGTAAATCATCAGGATTTGAACATCACCGTGTCTATTCAATTTGTATGACTGAAAATCACACTTTATACTCTATCGGCTTACAGTTTTCTTTTTACGCCTACAGTGACGACGTGACTACCAGAGACTGTGATCGCACCATGCAGCTTTAAACATGCCAAGAAAAAGCATGACGTTTTTGCAAAGTTACCAACATCACCATCTCCTCCTTTTACAATAAGTCCTACATAATACACATTTCATTTATGTTCAGCTGAATATACATTTAATGTTGCAAGCATTTCATCAACGTTTTGTTGTGTGGATATTTTGGATCGGTCTTTCAGCAAACTGTTGATGAAACGGTTTACGATTTCTCAAAACCTCCTGTTTTAACAGAGACATCGTCCTCACCATCATTCCTTTCTTAAGTAAATGGTGTGGCAGTTGTCTCAGGTACATGGATTAAGTCAATGCAATAAATCTCACACTGAACAAACCTATAAAATCTGAATGTAAAAATAGAATGAAGCCTCACATCATCACATTGTTCTAATGCTGTGACCAGACACAACATTTTCAGCACATATATCCACTGAATTTACACCTGATCTGTTCACACATGCAGTTAAATGTACACTTATAGTGTTCATTAAAGCATTAAGACAATCATGCAGCATAAATCACGAAGTTGTGAAAACTATAGATTTGAATTCAACTGTGTTACAACAAAAAATATACTGAACCGTACAGTCATGCTGTTATTCCTAATGGATATAAAAATGTGTTATTATTGGAATACCCCAGTGATTCCAATAAGTGATCTTGTGGCTGTACATGTGGCTCTATTTTACACTTGTTTTATTAGATTTTATTCTCAGTTTTGACTTCCACTGTCAGACAAAACGCATGTCTTGCTCAGTAAAGACAAAGAGATTTAAATTACAAGAATAAAATGAGAAAATTAGATCGAATGTGCTCATCACTACTGACTACATCTTGTATAGTGTGTATACATATCAATTTTATGTCTGACTTTTTATTTAAGATATTAATGTCTTTATAATGTTTGAATATTGTCATATTTACAAATGAATCTCTCCTGTACAATCATATATTCAAACAGTAATTAATGCAAACCATTCGTAGTTGTAAAAGGACATTTTCTAGAGATATCAAAGTAAACTCCAGCTGTGCATCATAAAACTGTCATAACACAGTGTTGTACGTCGGTTATGTAATATACTGTACTTTTTTATCTAAAGAGCATGAAGTGTGACACTACCTCGCATATTAGGCAACGTGTAATGTGCTACTTTTAGTTTCATTTCCGAGCAAAATCCAGTTTGGTGAGAAAGAAACTTTTCCTCTTCGCCTTGCAGTGTCCGTGCCGTACCTTCAGCCGTGTTCCTCGTCCTCGTCGCCACTCAGGTTGGACGCTGGTGGGAGCTGCAGGTGAAAGCGTGTACTGGACGTGACTCTGTTCGTTTCGACTCTGTTCTGGATCTCCCCCTGAGGGTTAAAAACATACAGGTCCGTTTCAGCAGTGCTTGCCGTCCCGCGCTGCATGAAGCCCCTCTGCGCTCTGGAGCAGCGCGCGCTGACGAGGGGTACAGTTTGGGTGCGCATTCGAGTTCAAGGTCTATCTAAAAGACGTGCAGTGTGTGTTTGTGTTAGAAATCAAACCAGAGAGCTGGCGCGCATGTTGGCATCTCGTGCGCAACAGAGACGGGCAAAATACTTAAAATAGAGCAAAGATTGTCCGTTTCTAGAAGCTCTCGAACACTTTCTGGGTCCCGGTGTAGTCAGCTTTTATGAAACATAAGATAAAACTTACTCACACACAAACACTGGATTTAGATTTGTATTCCCTTTAATGCGGTTTAGAAGTTTATTTTTCAATTGTCAACACTAATACTCAAATAGATGGGCTTTGGTCCTTTGCAACTGTGTCCATACATAAACACAATGAGCACGCGCTGTGTCTCCAGAAAACATCTTAAAACGAGCAACTACACATGTCTATGAAGCATTTTGGGTGGTCATGGGAGGTGCCCCAGTGATGTTCTTTCTTGTATAACATGCGTAACACACATAAACAAACGCACATGTAATAAAGCAATGGACACGTACCTTCAGATCAGCATCAGAGAAAGTTGCATTGTATCCACACGCGCACGCGGAGAAAGAGCGAGCAGAGCGAGAGAGGCGCAAAGGTCCAGCCGGGGAGCGGAAAAACGCGAGAGGAGTCTGTGCGCAGACTAGCGCGAGGCGCCAATGTGTCTTTGTTTATGGGAGCCCCGTTAAGCTCAAACCCACGTGGCCGCGCGTGAGGACGTCACGGCCCCGTCAGGGACGCGCACCAATCCCATTTAAGGAAGGGGGGGGGGCTGTGGAGGGGACAGGGGGTGCAGACAACTGCATCTGAGACTTTAGGGCATTGTGATATACATATACATATGTATATAGATATAAATAGAGAGAGAGAGAGAGAGAGAGAGAGAGAGAGAGAGAGAGAGAGAGAGATTTTAAAAGAGCCCCCCAAATTCATGAAGCCTCTCTAATGTGGTAAGTGACAACATATTTTGACTGTGCACGAAAAAGAAAAGGAAATAAACACCTACTCCTTCCTTTTATTATCTGCCTGTGTTAAGTCTACTGTGTGAAGAGGTGTAGAATAAACCTTTTTGCGCTATTGTATTAATACAATTATGTATTGTGGGGTTTGTTTTCGGGGGGAGGGGTATTGGGGTAGCCAGAATTTGTCATATTTTGTTGATTTCTTTACATTTGACAATGATTTTGAGGGAAAAATATTCTATGTCATTTAAATAAATAAATAAATAAATGAATGACTAAATAAAATGTGAAAATATAAAATATTCTCCACCACACCAGGATTCTCTGACCTTTTAGGCCTGCACTCAATCCAGGATAGCAGGATAGTTTTTATAGCCTTTTATATAGGACATCCATACATAGTGCTTGCATAGGCCATTCATATACAAGACATTAACATGCAATACATTTTTATACTGGACATTAATTGGAATTTAATTTGCAAGACATAGATAGGTAGATACGTAATTGAATGTTTTTTTTAAACCAGTGTCTTGTCTATTAGTGCTTTGTGAATGTCCTGTAGATTATTTACCTGTGTATTCTTGTCCTGTGTAAGAGTGCCCTGTGAATGTCCTTTATTTGAATGCCATGTATATTGATGTATTTTATTAAGTGTACTGCGGAAATCCTGTACATTAATGTCTCGTATTTTAGTGTCCTGCAGGTGTCCTGTATATGAATGGCCTCTGTGTTAGTGTCCTGTTGATGTCCTGTGTTTTAATATCCTGAAGTCCATAAATGTTCTGTATACTAATGTACACTATGAGTGAACTATGAGTGTCCCATACACAAATGCCACTAATTATAAAGTCTTGTATAATAATAAATAGTATATTTATACAGCACATTTATTGGGCACTTGAATACAAGGTATTACTTTTAAAATCAAGATTAAGTAATTAATTGTTTAAGCGTTATCTTATTGCAAAATTTCTCTTCTCCTTTTTTACAAATCAACAATGATTTTCACAGCTGGTCAAGTCCTGTGCTGGGGAAGTGGGTGGACGGGGGGTCTCATTAACACATTCTTTATGACTCTCACCAGTTTAGACAGAGCTGAGGACACTCAATGGGAAATGACTAATTGGAGAATAGAGCCTGATGCAGAAACTTCTTTTGACCTGGCCATGGTATCAAGAGGCACAAACACCTCTCCTTCTATGATCTCTCTCCTTCCATCAGCTCATCCCTATCACAAGAAAGAGGTGGGGGCTATGCAGGACACATAGTGGAGCAGCACTTAGTCTTTTATTTTAGTCTTCTGTGGTTCAGGCTAGAATTTAAAGCTCATATAAATAGGTAATAGGGTCTTGACATCATGTCCGTATTGCTAAAGCAATGGTAAAATCTTTTTTTCCTGGCACACGGCCATCACTGTATTTGCTCTAGATCCCCAAACCTGTGAGGTCACCCCCTTCCCAAACAGTGTTCACTCACTGGCATGTGGACAGTGTGAGACTGCTGCATCTTTCAGCATCCAAAGGGGTGTTGCACTCTCCTCTAGAGGACAGCATTGTTCACCACCCAATGGTCAGCCAAAATGTAGCATTTACACAGCACAGGAATACAGCTGAGCTGTAACACTTATTGATATCCACAAACTATGCGCTCATGGTAACATTTCAACAGTGCCGTATATGAATCTCAAGCGCAGTGGCAAGCAAAGGGACCAGCCATGACTGTATGTCTGGAATAGATTTTATAGAGCAACACTGCACCACTACGTTCGGCTTTCATTTTCTTTTATAATGAGTCGGCATTGCGTACAATTAAATAATAATTGCCCATTAGCTCATTTAATTACTAAGCACCTTGTTTATATGCATAATTTAATCGCCATTCATTGATGAGGGGGATGGAGCAAAGGGAGAACAATCAAATCGGAAGTTATTTCCTAATTATGGTGTGTGGAGCCAATGAGTGAAACAACGTGTGTGTGTGTTTTTGTATCTGTGTGAATTTGTGTGTGTGTGTGTGTGTGTGTGTGTGTGTGTCTCTGTGAGTGTGGTTACATACCTGGCTTCTTCAATTAAAGGTAAACTCACATCGTTGTAAGTACATTTCTCTGGTCCCCTTGAGTAAAATGAAAGCTTTATAGAAACAGTCATGTTGCTGAGTCAGGGTTAAGTGTAGCACCGCAGCATTTAGAAACAGTGTTACCACACAAGAACAAGCACAACCATAAAAGTTATACATTTTCATATTTCCATCTGCTTTAGATTGCTCAGGAGTCACCATGAGAGCCTGAGAGTTAGCCTGTTTTTCAGCACCCATCATTTATTCAGCACCACGGACAGCACCACTCATCCAAGTTCATTCACACACCTGGTGCAGTAAGCTGGAGTGTGAGAGGAGGTGTGGGGGGGGGGGGGGGGGGGGGGTGTTCCTCTCAACGCTT
>JBBKCR010000002.1:16676332-16690889 GCA_037577295.1 Ladigesia roloffi | reverse complement strand
ATCCCCTTTTCCCCTTGTTTTTTTTTTTCTTCTTTCTCTCTTCTTTTTTTGCCAGAGGAGTGATTATAAGAAAGGCGTGTTGGATAATGACTGCATCCTCCCCCCGTTTTTTCTACCTGCAGTAGTTTAATCGGAGCAGTCAGCCCAGTCGAGCGTCTCCCCGTATGACTTCCAGACATGAAATTCATTGTCATTATCATCCTTGTCATTTTACTGCAAAGTGTCCTGCCCCAGACCCCCTCACTCTCCTCTAGGTTTGGTTACCTCCAGGAGGGGCCGATTAGGGAAAAGGGGATGGTGCCGGTGGGAGGGGGTAAGCAGAGGAAAGCTGAAGGCAGAAAAAGACAGGGTCATCCATCCTTTTGACATTTTTGAGGTTTGTTCATTGACAATGCTGTGTCATGGTTCCAATTATCAGACAAGCATTCCTGTCTTAGACATATTAAACAAGCTTGTTATTGACTTAATGTCATATTATCGGTTATTGATAACTGATACGATTGAGGGCCAACTAAAGAAACCGTTTAATGGGTCAGCTTAGGGGTTGCCTTTACATTTTCATTGCCACTCCAAGTCATTTAAAACCATTACTCTATACCATTCTTTTGTAGGTATGGTTGCTTTTTAGATCTTGATTGATCACATTTTACATTTTACATTTGATTTACGACAAAATTGTGGCTCACAACTTAATGTTTGGGCAAAAATGTGTCAATCATTCAGACGGACAACACAGTGTTTACAGAGCTGGACTAGGTAGCTGTATCAATTCTATTGTAACAAAAAAGACTAACTCACCAAACAATATAAATTTTTTTATATAAAAGTTATAAAAATATAAAAATTATGTGGTTACAAAATGGGATTTGGCAAGAATTGATAAAAGGCATCCCCTGTAGTATCTGACCAGTAGAAAAAAAGTTCCCTCCAAATTAAAATTACTTTAATTACATATAAAAAATGGCAATATAATTTTTATGGTTTCTGAAACAACTAGCTAGTCTCAAGGCATTTCAATCCACCCACAAATACAAATTAAACATGGAGATACAAGGTTTTGAATGTGAGGATATATCCACTGACATATTTTAAGGTTTAAAGAAACTATATGAAAACAGTTGCCATGAATGAGCCGGAGTATGAAAAAGGGAGATAAAGAGACACCAGGGCGGTGTAGTGTTGATTGTAGCTTATTGGTCAGGTGGATTTTTTGAGTCATGACTGTATTTTTATACAATCAGCAGGGCCAGTTTTAATATGAGGGCCCCAGTTATGAATCTGTGGAGTTCGGTTACTAGGCCTGTGTTGCCATGGACTTTTGTCTCCCCTCCACAAAACTGGTAGTAATGCCACTGGATGGATCCGTAAATTTATGTGTTTCTGTAATTAAAATGCTAAACTATTACAAGCAAGTATAGGTTTCGCAGAATGACCAAGAGAGAAAAGCACTGTTTTACAGCAGCGCAGTTCATGCAAAAAAGCACTGAGGTGCAACTGAGTAAAAAAAAAAAAACGGATCCTACCCTTTAATACATCATGGCAGACTACATGCTCCTGTATGTAATTTGTTTTAAAACTTGGCCTTTATATCTGTTGTGCATTTTTTCCCTCTCTCCCTTTCCTTTCCGCTTCTTGTTCTGAAAATGCCTTTGAGCACACGGTAGCATTAACCAGAGCCTAGCAGTTACTTAGCCTGCAGTCGTTTTAAGCCAGAAAAGAGAGGCAAAGAGAAAGATCAGGGCTCCCTAGGCCATTTCATTCCTACAGCGGAACAATGTCCTCAGCCCACGCCGCGGACCTGCACTTCCCTGGCAATAACAAATAGAACGAGAGTTGTTCCAGACACCAACATTAAAAGTGATTAATCATTTCTTCTCTCCCTTTTTCCCCTAACTAAAGGATTATACCGCAATAAATCTTAAAAGATGTACATAGGAATCAGTCCGTAATGAAACCCAGCTTTGTTCATTTGTCACCTTTTAAACCCTTTCATTTAAATTACAAAACTTACGACCTTGTGACTCGGAGTATAGATCTCTGGTATTTTCAGGCCCAGAAGGGATTAATCCATAAATCTTAAATCCAGATTCTTCTGTTCATTAAGAGGAGTCCACGCCAGTGTCTTCAGAAGACACGTACACACACAGACACACACTCGCACACACTCGGGACCTGTCAGAAATGCTTCCCTGACGTAGACGGATGGTGAAGTAAGGTTGCCAGTGACACAGCGAATAATTATTTCCAATGATCAGCGTGTTCTCCAGGCTGCTCCTCCTGCTCGTCTGCCTTAGCGATGAGCTAGCATAGAATTAATCTCCCCCTCACATGCTCAGACTCACACATGTGGCAGTCAGGGCAACAGAGTTTTACAGGCTTTGGGCCTGTTGTACACCTATACACCCAAAGAAGAAACAGCTATGAAGCTGCTACAGTCCCACGGTGGACTCTTAACATTAAATGTGCAAAAAGGATTCTTTGAAGCAATGTGATAAAACAAGGTTGGACTAAAACAGGTGGCAAAATCAGCTCTGACCAATCAAGGCTCCACAAATTTCTGAAGGTGTGCCCAAACATTATCAGCAGATTCTTTGGGCCACCATGAATCAAAGGTTGTCCAACACATACAAACGATGCTCAGCTGAAATGAGATCTGGGCATTTGAAGGCCAACTTAACTTGAACTATTTGCCATGTTCTTCAAACCATTCTAGAACCACATCATCCTGCTGAAAGCATCACTGTCTTTAAGGGATAATGCTGACATGAAGTGTGATGTTAAACAAACATGATTCATCAGATCACACCACCTACCATCACTCTGTAGTCCAGTTTTGATGTCATATACCCACTACAAATGCTTTAATGGTTGACAGCGGTCAGCAAGGGCACTCTGACTGGTCTGTGGCTACTACAACCCCATACACAGCATTGTGATATACACTGTGTTTTTAGATGAGACAGGATAGCCATCCCTCCCTACACGCATCAGTAAAGCTTGGGCATCTATAAATCTGTTCATAGTTGGAACACATTGCTAGGTACTGACTACTGCATACCAGGAACACATTTTGGAGATGCTTTGACCCAGTCGCCTAGACATCACATTCTGGCCCTTGTCAAAACATCCCAGTGCTTTTCATGCTGTCTTTTTTATCCTTTTCTCCATTTTGGTCTTCCAAGATAGAAGGTTTGGGAATCCCCACAAAAAAAAACCAAAACTCTTTTGGTTTTCTGAAGCTCACTTCAAAGGATGGTTCTTTAAAAACGGAATCTATGGCTCAGACATTTTGTCTTAGAGGCCAAAGCCCTATGTTTATCGCACAGACAAAACACTCTGGGCACCTCTATTTTTAAGAGAGAAGGATAGGGCTTGACAGGAACAGTCCTGGAGGGTCCTGTAGGGTCAGTTATTTCTGCTCAAACACACTTGATTCAACTCATCAGTTAATTGCTAAGTTTAATACGTGTGTCAGAGCACAGGATTATGCTTCAGCGTGGCCATCCAAGACTGAAATGAAACACTTGGTTGAGGGTTTTACTGTTTTAAATACTACTGACAATTGAGCTAATTTCAAGGTGTGGTAGCTCCACTTTGTAGCAGCACATTGCTAAGTATACATCTCATCTGTTTATGTACAACTTGTGTTAGCCATCTTAGACTTTCATCAGTTTTTATGGATATTATTGAGTGGTGAGCCACTCCTGGTTCGTACACTAGTATGGACAAAGCTGGGTCCAGCACTTGGATGCATGAAGGGCCAAAACCATCTAAGTGTTTTTTTTAAGTGCCTTGTATTTGCTTGTTTGATAGAAAGAAAACATATTGTTTTGGTGTGTGTGTATCTGTGTGTGTGTGTGTGTGTGTGTGTGTGCATCTTCAGGCCAAAAGGTCCCTCTCTCTTTGTGACTTGAAGTGAGCTGCTCTGGTCTAGCCTGGCCCCGTTCTACCCTGGCCCCTATTGCGTTAGCGCTAGTGTCTGCGCGTGTTAGCATTCGCCTCTGCGCCCCTGATTCAACCTGACAGCCCCAGATGTGACAGATCGCTTCCGACACACTTCCATAGCACCAGTCAGTGTGTGCTGGGTGACTCAGACGCCCCCAAACCCCCCCACCCCTCTCGCTGTCCCCCCCTGCAGGACAGCAGGGTGAGGCGCGCACCAAAGCCCCGCACTGGCCCCAGCGCTTCCAGGTACTGCCACTGCAGATTACAAACTGAATCTCTGCAGATAACCGAAGCCCAGTGCCTCACAGTCAGGCACCCCGGGTCTACCTTATCCAGAGTCAGGACATAAGACCAGGTATGTTCTTGAGATGGTATAAAGTGATCGGTAGGGTATGCTTTGTTCAACAGCTTAAAATAGGGAAAATAATACCAATAATAACAATAATTTTAATTTCAGTTGAAACAATAATTTCCATTTCAGAATTACAAATCAATTGCTGAAAGTCATTCGGATTGTTCTACTGTTTAATTTTCAATGTAGAAACTTTTCTTGACTTCTTTACAGAGGTTGTAATAAAAACCAAGAGATTAATATGTACACAATCATTTTATTTGCCATCAAAAATGCATTCAAACATGCTGTAGTGCTGTAGATTCTTTGGGCCCTGCGTACTTTTTTAAATTACAATGCGCTATAATTACCCCTGAACCATGAAGAGTACATTTTAGGTACTGTAAGTAACGTAAGACCACATATCTGGGATATGGCAACATATTCATAACCATTTAATGTAATTGTCTTTTGGGAAGGAGCTTTTAGAGGATGGAATCCATCAGCACACTGTAAACCGCACAAAGTAAGCTTGTCTAGAGTGAATCAAACCATTCTGAATGATTGTTTTTACACCTGGAATATTTAATTATGCAAACAATAACATAAAAACAATGGAGTTCCTCTAATAATGATGTCCCTTAGTTGAATTTGGGTTTCTTTCTTCTAGTTTAAGCTCCTTAGATGCTGAGGTCCAAGAGAAACATTGTCTATTGTTCTCAAGTTATATCTATAATATGGTGTTAAGTATTTTTCCCTCATATATCAGTGAAATAAGCAAAGAAATTGCATTTTTGACATGATTGTCATTTGTTTACATCAAAATTGATTTGCAGACTGAAGTGGATAAATGATGAAGATGAGTGAAGATTAAGAGTGAAAATAAATAGTGATGCAACAGTAGTCATAGGATTCTGTCATTATTATATATTTGAATAGATTTGTGACAATAATCCTCAGTTAAAAATGGCAATAAGTAAGGTTTCTAGTTTTAGATTTCTTACATTTTTTTCCTATTCACCAATACTTTACTGCCTGGTTTTTGAATTGAATATTTGTGGTTGAATCTGTATGTATGTATGTTTGTTTACATTTATGTGTTTTAAATGTAGTATTCTGCATATATGTCTATTTAGAACAGCCTCTTTTTTGTTTTGTTTTTTTCTATAATTTGAATATGCCAGTTGCCATTGACATTGGGAAAATGTTTCTTAATGAATTTACTAAAATGGTCCAAATTCAAGAATAAAATATATTTTAAACATACAGTTCTGATGGAGACAATATCTGTATAAGGTGATGACATAGAGAATTTTCCTTTGTAATGGAAAATAAATGTTATTTAATCTAAAATAATTATAAATATTATTCAAGTAACATCGAAATATCATAAAAACGAAATAAACGTAGACAAAGGGAAACAGCTAAGCTGATTGTTGTCACAGGTAGACCCTCGGGAGGTGGTCTGAGATGATGGTGGTGGTCATTTTGTGTTCAGTAGTAGACAGTAGTAGGCATTGTGCAGGATTGTGGTGTTATTATCTGCAAATATCTATAATCAAGGCAATGACAGAAATGTCAGCGCTGATTTCTCTACTGTGTTAAATGCCACAATGGGTGTTGTATGCTGTAACATCGCTCCAGGTATGTGACAGCAGTGATAGGATAAATGTAACTTTCTGCGGCCCTGTATGTTTATGGCAAAGGCTAAGATGCCAGACCATTAAGATGTTGAATATTTAAACTTTATTTATCATAACTTATGGATTTTTCCCCCCAAAATAACCATTTTAATTCGAAAAATAGGCTTCAGTGATTTGGTCATTCTGACCTGTGTTCACGAGAACACAAGGTGTGATTAAAAAAGAAACAGTAATATTTTATCAGCATGGTATGGTGTGTTGGAGCTCTTCAGATGTGGAGTGGCATATAAGGCAGAATTAACTCCTCCATCTGAACGGCCTGTGTTACCTTTTAAATGTCACACACACAGATGCGGCTGCAATGGGGATGAGAGGAGGGAAGGGAGAGGTGTCTCTCTAACATTTCATGAATAGTCATGAGGGCTTGCTTTCAGAGCATGGCTGCCCCCTGATGTTTCTCTGAGCTGCAAGGAGATTTACTGTGAGAGAGAGAGAGATTGAGAGAGAGAGAGTGAGAGCGAGAGAGAGAAACAGAGACGGAAACAGAGACAAAATTGAGAAAGAGAGAGGGAGAAAGAAAGAGCCAAAATATGCCTGAGATTATTGCATCTAAAATTTAAAATAAAATAAAAAATCTAAATTGTTAAATTGAAAAATGAAATTTGCAAGGACTAATAATTAAAATTCCCTGGACATGATTGTGAACAAAGCAATACGTTAATTAATTGCCAATTTATATTTATTGATACTGGTTTATATGACCTGTTTTAAAGATTTATTTGTTTAATTATTCCTTTTTTTTCTAATATGTCATCTTAAATAAATCTTGAAAGGTAAATATGAAAAATAAATGGAAAACCGAGAACTCAGAAGTGGTAATGATGGGCTAATACCTGATCGTACAATCTAAGATATTTTCTGGATAGTTATTTATGAAATTATAATGATGACCGAGAAGCCTCTCCTTTACACTGTTTGCGCCAAGTTGAGTAGATAATCATTTCTGCGGCTGGTTTGGGTTACCGCCACTCTCAGACGTATCTGTCACACTGGATCATCCCTACACTGTAGTGCTGCCATTAATATGATCCTTACGATGCAGGGAGTCAACAACAAAATGCACAGTAGCCCACGTTTCTCCTTCTTTCTCTCTCTCTCTCTCTCTCTCTCTCTCTCTCTCTCTCTCTCTCTCACACACACACACACATACTCGGCATACATGCACACACTGCCTCCCAGACTGCTCTTTGACACTCAGAGAGGAGAGGGAAAATTAGGTATGTCTCCTCCCTATTAATTACACTCCTTCCTTTAGTTTCACACCCAGGCGGACGAGCTACTCCATTACAGTGAAGCTGCCAACTGATAAATTAATAATCGGCCTTGTCAGGGCCTGCAGATGAATGGGCAGTGGTGATTGATGCTGTTTTCTTTCATAGGGCACCAGTTTGATGCGAGGGCCAAATGTGTTACTAATGCCATAGTCCCCTTCATGGACGTTCAGAGGAGAATGGATGACCAGGAGAACCACATGTGAGGGTAAACGTCTTTATACACAGACAGTGCAGGTAAAAGAGTGTAGATGGCTTCTTTTCTCGCGGTGTCTGACTGTAAAACATTTCAAAGTCAAAATGTATTTACTGGTTTATCATTCAGGTCAAAGAACCTGTACGATGTACTACTAGTGATGTGGTCTCAGTTCTTCCATAATAGACTCAGAGGACAATAACTGGTAATTACGGTACAATTAATGACAATCAGTGGGTTAATTATTAATTAAAATCCTTGTTTATTAAATATATCTCTATAATCTCAAGAAAAGTTGTTATAAAAAAAACTAATTTCCCAAATAACTATGGAAAAAAAAACCTGTAATGTATTATGTAAAAATTATTAGAATTAATTAAATTAAAGAAATATGCTTTTTAATTCCCAGTACCAAGTGAATATAAGGAAGCTCTGTTTGCTGATTTGATTGTTTGATTGATTGATCACAGATACACATTTGCATGCATAGATCCTTCAATTTGGCATTACTATAAGAAGTGATTCAGCCTAGTTTTTTGAATGAGCGATATCATCAGGCAGCCAATACAAATAAAGGTCTTTTACATGTATCAGTCTTACAACAACTATTGTGTAACAGTATTTACTAGGGATGTCCAGATTCGATCACGTGATCTGAAATCAGGCCCAATCACGTGGGTTCAGACTTGATTAGAATCGAACGCTACCTCCCGATCAGGACTCGGGTATACATGTATATATATATTTATATATATATATATATATATATATATATATACGTTTACTCAGGCAACACAGCTGAAGACAGCTCACGCTGCAGGAGAGTTTGAAAAGGAGGCGCAGGACATCACAGCCAAGATAGCACAAATGATTTCAATGAGTGACCTGCCATTCGCCTTAGTATAGAGAAGTATCGGATCGGGACTCGGTATCGGTAGATACACAAAATCAAAAGACTAAAAAAATAAAGAGCGGGTGGATTTTGCTCAGTGGGTAGGATACGTGCTGTTGGACCATGAGGACCATGAGATATTGGGTTTGAATCCTACCTCCAGCACCACCATTGGGTCCCTGAGCAAAACCCTTAACCTCAAGTTGCTCCAGGGAGACTGTCCCCTGTAGTTAGGGATGGAAGTCGCTTTGGATAAAGGCGTCTGCTAAATGCTGCAAATGTAAATGAGAGGTTGGAAAGGATGAGTTTAATGTTTATGTCTGTTTTTTATATGAAGATTATGCATATGTAAGAAGTAGATTTCAGGGCCTTACAATACAATGAAAATGGGAAATAAATTTAATAAATCAATAAGGACAGTAATGACTGAAGTTCTGATCCGAATATTCTCCATTCCGTATCATCCCCACTGAAAAGTTTTGTAAGTTAAGATTGATTTGAATGCTCTCCATTGGGCAAAGAGTGTGACTCACTGAAAGGGAAAATGCCTTGAAGTAGACTTTGTGAATTCCTTTGATAGGCTATATGCCTTTGTCCTTTGAAGTTTTGACCCTATGATTTTTTCATTCCAGACGACATCAGGTGAATATTTGTGTCATGTTTTAAACAGCAGGTCTGTGGTATCTACAGCAGCTCCAGTAGTGGAATAGTGATGAGTTGGATTAATCTCGTGCAACTGGGCGGTACAATGTCCTGATGATGGGGAGACCCCTCTGCTGTCCACCCACTAAAAGCCAGGCCAGTGCAAAGGTTAATGCAGTCGTGCTCTTCATACCCTTCTGTTCTTCTCTTTGCCTCAGTATGTTTCCTTCAGTTCACATTTATTCATTCAGTAAGCCTTACTGGCAAAACCATATTTAGTTACAGTGAAGCAATGAAGCAACACGATTGAGCATTTAGATGATTCATGAAAAGAAAAGAAGCAGTTTTCTAGAAATTTCTAGAAAAATAGGGTGAATAAATAGAATCCCCCGCCCCCAATTCTCTCTCTGCTGGCACGGTACTCAAAATGTATCAATTGGGCATTTTTTATTTTAAAGTGGCCACCTATGGGCAAGCGTGAACTCACCAAATCCCACAGTGTTAACAATGTGTCATTTGTTCACTGCATTTAACACATTCACCAGGTGAATCAGGGGTCTGCAGTGTGAGGGGACAGTACCTTGCTCAAGCGAACCTCAGTGGTGTCACTGGCAGTCCAGGGATTCGAACCCACAACCTTCTAATCATAGGGCAGTCTCAATAAGCACTCAATAAGGAGTCTGATAGACATACCCACTGAAACCCCATCCGAGATATTCTAACTAATCTCTATAAGACGGATTCCTTTTATCACTGTTTATTTATTTATTTATTTATTTATTGTTTGTGTAATATTTTTGGCGTTATTTTAGTTTATGTGGGATTTTTGGCCTGTTTCGGGCTAAGTAATAACACTTTTGTGTGTCTTGGGTCTAAATAAATCAATAAATAACACAATGCTTGGACCCCTAAAAGCAGCCTTCGCTGTGGACAGTCTCCCTCAGACTGCAGCCGGCCCAGCTGCCTTTAAAGAGTCTAAAAATGAAGTCATCTCTCAGATTATGACTACTGACAAGTGAAAGCCCCTGAATCTACATGTGAAAACAGGATTAGGCTTGTGCTGGGAGTATTGTGGGCAGGTCTATTTCCTCCGGGGATGAGATTATCCCACAGGCATAATCCCAAGAGAAAACGCTTTTCGCTTTACTATATTAGCATGATAAATCCCATGTTACAGAATAACAGACCTGCACCTACACTAATCCTGACCTGGAGGCACAGACACATCCAGTACAAAAACTTTGTTCTACAATAGGAAGTTCACTGATTTCCTTTAGTAAGATTTAAACAGATAACATTGTGGTGTGTCCAAATTGACAATAGGGGTTTTCGAACTTCTTCAATAAGTAAAAATATAGCTATTAAGGAATATAAATATATTTGTTGCTATTAATGATCTGCAGTCATCATATGACCAGTATGTGTTTACTCTTTTGCTCATTCTTTTAAGATATTAAAGTATTACATTCTCATTTACACTCTGTGCAGGGCTAGTTAGTCTGTACAGGTAAAAACAACTTTTTAATAGGTTGTTCATTTCCCGCACAGGCAAGGTCAGCAAATAAAAGCCCTTTAACCTGTAATTCTAATCATAACATCTTGGGCTAGAACAGTTTTGGCTAAGATCAGTGGTCGAGTGCTAAAACTAACCCTTTATTCACCCCTAACCTCTTGATTTTTCAGGAATCCTTTAGCATGTCCCTATTTTGTTCTATTTAAATCCTACCTTGAGTTATTGTAAACTAAAATACTGAAGTGTTCCCCTGTACCTACAGAAGAACTAAAAAAATTCTCAAAAATGTCAGTGGGCAGTAAAAGGTCAGTAAAAGTTAAAAATATATTCACACAAAACAAATGATGATCTAAAAATGGAATTAAATTGTAGAAAATAAATGTATAGATACAAAGTTACAGTAATTTAAAATGTGTACTGAATATATTATAAGTGTGAACAGCTTTAATCCTTTTCCAAGTTTCCTAAAATAATGTTTCATATATTCTGATGTGTGTGAGAGTTTTATTCAGATCAGCCAGAGGAAAGTATAGAAAAGAAAGAGTTTCTGAAGTGTGTTTGAATTATTATATGAGATATTCAAGACCAGGGGGCATGAGGCCATGTTGTTTTATTAGGTGAAGCATGGATATTTATGTATATATATATATTTTTTTAAATGTACTCTGAATCATCCCAGCTGGGGCCAGAGTGGCTGTGGCAGACAGATGGCCATGGCTGAGTGCGCCGGGAGCAGGTGAAATGAATGTCTGGTAGATATCTCCACCGAGTGCAGCTTTATTGATCTAGGACGAGGGCTCTAATTGTTTTTAGAGTGCAAGATGTTTGCTGGGTGATTTGATTGATTAGGTGGTGCGTTCCTCTGGTTATTACAGAAGGCAAAACCCATAATGCCAAAGCTCTCCGAACACCACACGCCTCTATAGTTTCCGTTTATTTACTAGATCAGATATGTAAATATCACTCAGCATGGCCTGAGAGTTACTCAGTCATAACTCAGACTTTGACAGTTGTTGATTTTCTGGTTGTTTGTCTTTCAGGGAAGAGTTTTTCTTTTTTTTCTCTCTTTTTTTTACCAATCATGGCATTTTTCTAACGATCTACAACTTTGGGTTGCGGTGAAAGTGAAACACCAACTACAAAAAGGGACAAACTACTAAAGTTCTGTAAACTTGCAGCACTTTTCCAGTCTTTAAAAAAGTTCATAAAGTTTTAAGAATGTGCAGTATTTTTTTTTACCTTTACAGAAATGTTCAAACGTCCAAATTGAAATGAACGATTTTGAGTTGTAAGGAGAGCTTGTGGATTTCTACCTGTTGAGGGATGAGGTCCTCAATATCCTGCAGATATCGTTCATGTAGCACATTGAGAAACTGGTTTGTTTTGTTATGTGTGCACATAATAAAAAAAATAACAGGTACTGATCAATCTGAATCATTAGATTATGCTTAATTTAGATTCATAAGTTTTGCTAAATATAAATACTTACATATCTCTACTTACATATCTCTACTATTTTATATTTTTTGCATTTGGAAATGCCACTGATCTCTACTTTGTTTGAAACTCTTTCAAGTTGGTCCATACAAAATACTATTAGAACGTATGTTATATTATTATATTATTATTATATTAATATATAGTTGTGTATTTTTGTTTTTATTTACCTGTAAAATTGCTATTTTGTAGAGGTTCTTTTTTGTACTTGAACCACAGAAGAGGTACTGCAGCACAAATTGCTATAAAAGTTCATGTTGGCTATGATAGAAAGGTCAGGACGCACAGTGCATCTGCTGGGGCGAATGGGGCTTCGTAGCTGCAGACCAGTCAGAGAGCCCACACCAACCCCTGTCATCCGACATACGCATAACAAATAGACACATCAAATTCAGATCTGAATTGTGGAGAAATTACAGAGGGTGGTTTGATCTCATGAATTAGGTTTTCTTTTACATCATGTGGACACCTGGGCATTTATCTGGGTCTCTGTGAAGCATTATGGGAAAAGGACATCCTGCCATCACTTTCTGGCCCCTGTGAAAGTCGCTCAGGTACTTAATCATCTCCATTTTTCCCAATTCAGAAACAGACTGTTAACTCACTCCCTAATATATCCCACCCCTTGGCAGGTGCGTGCACACACACAGACACACACACATACACACACACACACACTTCTCACAATCTTCAGTAGAGATAGACTCTGCATCCAGCCTTGGGCAGCAGAGGGCTGTGGACAGTTCAGTGATGGGAAGCGTATGTCTGTGTGTGAGATCCAGCCTGTGGTCACAAGTTTACAGAGAGAGAGTCGCCCACAGCCCGACAGAGACAGATGAACAAAAGAGGAGTAAAGAGGCCAGAGGTAAAACACTTTCACTCCTCTGTCCTTGCCTCTGGACAGACGGAGTGTATTCCTTTCCAGACGAGGCTGCTGGGCGCTTTGACACATTGTACAAGCAATGACACCCCGGACTTGAGAGTGGCCTGAAGTGGACAAGAGGAGTCGCATGCTCTTGTACATAGACACACAACTACAAGCACACACACACACACACACACTTACTCCTTATCCACTGCTTCAGGTCTGGACTTCTCCCTTCTCTCTTGTGTTTTCTTCCTCATGCCTCATAGGGACATCCTTTCTTTTCTGACGCACTTCTTTCTTTCTCTCGGTTCTGGCCTGTGTCCACTCCACAGTCCATGTCCCACTCATGAGTCATCTGCATTCAGCCTCTCAATAGTCGAATTGTGTCGTGAATTAAAATGGCCTGCATGTGCCGAGACCTCTGTTCCAGAAAAATGCCCTCCTGCCCTTGCTCTCCTCAGGAAGGGCCATTTCTTCTGTTTAGCCAACAACTCTGGGCTGACCGAGTACATTTCATAAGTTTACACACATTATTGACATTAATTCTCTCCTTTTGTGAGTTTGTGTTATTTTTTGCTTTGTGATAAGACGCTTAGCCACAATATGTGCTGTTTTTCATGTTTTATAATGGAGATCACTTTCATGATTACAATGTGTGATACTTTATGTAAAGAAACACACACATTCTGATTGATAAGAAAACAAATTGCATAAAAATTGTACTTTTTAAGACAAGAAACAATAGCTTTTAATAGGAAACACATATGTTTGGAATGTTTTATACAGTCTGATAAGAAACATGTCAGATTTTTGAATGTTGAACTGATTATAGTTGGAAATGTTTCAAATTATGGAATACTGTATTATGAATACTGTACGAATTTTTGGAAACAGAATTGTTGAAATCGGAATCCAATATAATAGTAAAACTTCAAAGTTTAAAATAATAATTCATGCAATTTAATTTAAAATTTCTTTGGTTTTCAAAGAGGAAATAAGGAAAATATTACAGCAACTGTCTTTTAACAGCACTTTTAAAAGGACTGTATATAGTCCATCCCAGTCTATTGAGCTGAGCGCTACACACAGTGCACATGGTAAGGAGTGTGTGTGCGTTTCCTCTGAGGCTCCTGATTTACCAGGCCAGAGAGCCTTCCCAGAGCACTCCCCTGCTGTCATGAATGTTTAAAAATTGCCCTTTGATAACGAGTTTGTCACTGTTTTATTCAGAAATATCAACCACCCCATTATAGTGGCAGGTATTTTCTTTTTTTTCCCCTCCCGATCGATATACAACACCATATTAATATTTAATTCTTTATATGTCACGGCAATATAAAAAGAGTTGATGTTGTGGGGCCTCATTTATTTTCTGTTGCCGGGTGGAGTGTATGTGTGTGTGTGTGTATCTCTGTGTGTGTGCGTGTGTGTGTGTGTGTGTGTGTGTGTGTGTGTGCTATTTAAGCAGTGCTTAAAGTGTGTGTGATGTTGAAAGGAGATAGCAGGGCATGAAGCCATATCATGCAGCATCAGTGTGGGCTGATGTCTGGACCTGTCCATCATCCTCATAAAGGCTGGACTGACTGGGTTAGCACCAGCACGCACGCCAAGCTCTATCAGGCCTTTGTATGTGTGTGTGTGTGTGTGTGTGTGTGTGTGTGTGTGTGTGTGTGTGTGTGTGTGTGTGTGTGTGTGTGTG
>JBBKCR010000002.1:16646987-16658251 GCA_037577295.1 Ladigesia roloffi | reverse complement strand
TGCTGAGGAGAGACTGAGTGTGTTGGGAGGAGGATGCTGAGGAGAGACTGAGTGTGTTGAGAGGAGGATGCTGAGGATGGAGCTGCAGGGAAGAGAAGAAGAAGGCCTAGTAGGAAGTATATGGATGTGGCTAGGACGGACATGCAGGCTGATGGTGTGAGAGAGGAAGAAGCATAAGATAGAAGGAAACTGAGATTTAAAAAAAAGATAACTCTGGGCAGTTAAGGTTTTGAAGTCACATCTAAACAGGAAGTTCTGAAGGGTATCTGCCATGATGAATTTTTAGAAACACTAGCACTGCCATTTTTAGAAACACTAGCAGGTGAAGATTTGAAAATCCAATGTGAACAGGAGGCCATTAGCCACTACACTTTACCACCCTTTATGTGTGTTTATATCTGGTGTAAACTGAAATGTGCTAGTCATAAATATATTTGTATTCCATTTTTATTATTGAATTCACTTTTAATGCATGTTGTGTAGTTTCAATGTATACAATCTTCTAATAGCACTACCAAATTCTCAATGTGCCATTTTAAGTCTTCTGTATAGACTAGGGACACAATTGACTGATAACTGCTGCTGTAAGCGTGGAGCCATTTGAATACCGTGGTGATTTCAGTTCTGTCTCCGGCTGGACACATAGCTCAGCTGTAGCACAAAATTGCGGCTGCCTGGGCCAGTACAAGGCCTAATTGGAGAATAATTTAATTTTTTTCGCATGTCCACTTTTATGCCTGCATTTTATGCCTTTTTGAAACAGACTGCTAAAAGCACTAATATTTATTAGATTCATTTACTAACAGTCAAATGAGATACAAATCAGCTGCAAGCAGTTTTGAATATTCTAATAGCTTGCGGTTTCGGTGCCTCCGATTGGCTGAGAGGGAACATTATTGTCTTGCTTGATTTTATTGTACTGAATGTGGACTAAGTAATGCGTTAGAAGCCGGCTTTTAATTTCTCTATCTGTCTCTGCACTTGGTGTTTTTATTACTATTAATTTATTGCTTGTGGTTTGTGCGGGGAGCCGCACTCGTTTATGGAGTAATAAGGGAATCTATTTAATGTGGCCGCCGCTAGGATCCGGTGTGAATTGAAAGCATGAATCAAGTGGGCTGATTAAAGCGGATTCTCTTGCACTGGCTTTTAAGCGTGCTTAATTTCAGTCTCTCTATAAATAATACAATTAGTTTCCCATGGAGTTAAAGAAAAGCTCACACACATGCTGTGCTTGCATCTGGCGTGACAGTGATAGGAAAAGACCGTTTCAATTTCATGTTTTGAAAATATTTCTAAAACATATTATTGCTTTCTCTTGCTAATGCATCATCTTTAGTCCCAGACTATCCATCTCAGAGGGTTTGTATGAAAGGCAAAGGCCTAAATAGCCTTGTCTCACTGCATTTAAGTGGTAATGACCAGATCCTCATCTTCTCCACTGTGCAGTGGGACAAATCAAAGACATGGCTTGCTGCTGTAAAACACCCTTGTAAATAAAAGGCAGCTGTAGATGAAGTTTGCAAGAAATCATAAACTATAACAATATAAACAGCAAACAACTTTCCATTCTGTCAACTAGCATCCTACAGAATATAAAGGAAATAAGTGAATGCATCTTAACTTTTCTCCTGGGTACGAAAAGTACAACAGAAAAGGACAAGGAGGCCAAAATCCTCAAGACAAGCTCCGTGTGAGGTTCTAATCACGCCAGCTGGAGCTTTGGAGGAAGTCTAAGGAGGAAAGGGATTTAGTCTTAAGTCACACTGCCACTGCTACGACTGAACCATTTTGGATGGAATGCACGAGAAACGTAAAAATGCTGATGTGCACACCATAATGTTACTTTTTTCAAGCTTGTCATTTCATTTCAGAGCTGTTCTCTTCTAAAACTTAGATACACCACAGTCCTAATAACAGATTACAACACAGTTGCCCAGGAAACAAGCAAATTAAAAATCATGCATCTGCAACATTTCTTTAGATATACATTAAACATTAAGGATTCTTTGCCTTCTCTGGTAAAGTTACTGTTTAGGATCAGATTTATCTGTTAACTTAAGGGTTTTGGTGATTTATTCCTTATAAGTCCTTATTGAGGAGGAATATATATTTAATTATGCTTCAGTCAAAAAGAAGCCAGGAGATTCTCACATTATACTGAACGTTTTTGTGCCAAAAAATGTAAAAAACTGAATATACAGAATATTTACCCTGCACTATATTCATGGGTTCAAAATGTTACTTACACTTGACTGCATTAAGGTTAAAATGACTTACAGTTTACTGCTTTAAGGTATCTTGTTACAAATTTCATCATATCTCAATAAAAACACCAATGCTAAGTTTGATGCATGACCAGTACTGATAGGAAAACAGCTGAGATCAATGATTAATCAGTTTAGTGAAGCTTTAGCAGGAATTTCAATGTCTTATAAAAATGTTTACTACACACAATGTGGAGATTTTAAAAGGATTAATAAAAAAGAAATGGTGGTTTTAACTAAAGACAATTTATTTAAGTATTTGATTTATAGGGTCTTCTATAGGAGTCTTCCAACACATAAAAGTCTATTATTATTATTATTATTATTATTATTATTATTATTATTATTATTATTATTATTATTATTATTATTATTATTATTACTACTACTATTGTTGTTACTATTATATTCCCCAGTTGAATGTTCAGTAACAGCTCTTTCTAATATCCTATAATATATTATATAAATACATAAATAAATGCTTCAATAAAATGTATAAGGGGAAATTTGTCTTAAGCATGTATTTATCTATGCTAAGCAGTAAACGTATCTATTCCTTTACAAATGTACAACATATGTTCTTAAGAACAAGCGTGATGTTCATTGTAGGCCTCCATGCCATATTAACGCTGGGCTGGAAGATCTTCATTAACTGGCCATCTAAGCAGTGTTGTGTACATTCATGCATGTCCAATGAAGTGTCCAAAGCTAAACTAAATGCCCAGTAATTATAAAATAATAGGATTTCGTCCACGCTTGGGAGACTTCTACTTAACATTCTCTCCCTCTGCCAATGGGCCAATGAGTCAAAATGGAGCTTGGAAAGCTTTAATATTAGAAGTTGATACTGGCAAGGAGAGAAACACAGAGAGAAAGAGAGAGAGAGAGAGAGAGAGAGAGAGAGAGAGAGAGAGAGAGAGAGAGAGAGAGAGGTACTATAATAGCCATGCCCTCTCTATTAGGACTAAGAGGCTTCGTCTCCACAGTAAGGTGGTCATTTAGTAATGGTGCTCACTCAGCCTAATCAATGGTTTAGGGAGCACTGAACCATAAAATAAAAAGAGAAGGGAAAAAAGATATCAGACCAGGTGCTACTGATTGGGGGTTAATTGGATATAATTAGAATTTATACTATACAGTAGACGACTCATTAAGAACACATTGAAAACTAATGTCGTTTGAGTTCAGGTCATTTAACCAGTTTGGTCAGAAGAACAAGGGTGAAGGGAAAAATGGTAATAGAGCCAAAGGAAGCAGAGAAAATGGTAGTCAACTGTCTTACTGCCTATTGCTCAAGGAGACAGTATTTTAGTATAAATGTACGCATGTTTCTGATTGCATTCAGTTTTACACTGAAATTCTTCTTCAAAACAGAAGACAGTGCTGAGTCTGGAACTGTATAGTGCAGCACAGATAGAGTCAGATCATGTCAGGTTGGGGAAGGGTTTATACTTTCACACTGAAGCAGTTCTTCGATTCAACACACATTAATTGGTTTAAATGTAAAAAACAGTATATTACTTTCCAAAATACCTTTTGTTAAATCTTTTAATAAAACTGGATGTAAAAGTTGTTGATAATCTGAAACATAAGTGAATGTTAATATGATGAAAAGGCTATATACAGCAGTCTTTGTTCTTAAAGACTAAATATTTTCTAGTTTCCATCCATTAGATGCATTACAAAATTCATTACAAAATGATTTTCCTCAAACTGTAATGAGATTATATGTCAAACAATTTACAACACATTCTCAGTTCTGTGATCATCTTTATAACACTTACAAATCTGTAACGACTGAATTTTAGTGTTTTATTAGAACATTAATAGCCAAACATTTACGTATGATTATGCCGAAACCTCAATCCAAGCCAATAGAAAAGAAATGGCTGAGACAATCGAGTATTGCAAATAACCACACTTCTTATTTTTACAGTTAAAATTCAATTACTGCAAGTGTTCTGGTGAAATCTACCTTCTCAAATACTTACATTAATTAATGAATCTACTAATGCTTTCTTTCCCACACTTTCCTGCATGATCAGTTGAACCACCCACTACTGGCACTCAAGTGGCAGAATCAGTATGCTCCATTTGTTACTCCAAGTCCATTAAGAACAGAAAGAATGGAGGTTTGGACCTCTCAACACATCCATCTAACCCTTCGCACATTTTCCCAAGCCAAGCCAAAAAAAGGAAATGAGATGGAGAGGGGAAAGCGAAAAACCGAGGAAGAGGCAGAAAGAAACAACAGGCAATGGATGAGGATGGTGGGAGGGGATAGGCAGAAAGACAGAAACAGAAAGAGCTGTGAGGGAAGCACTGAAGAGGGTGGGAGGGATGGGGGGGTGAATGTGGCGATGAACTGGAAGCCGGTATGTTTTATCAGCCAGCGCACTGGTGGCGTTTAGCCGTCTGAAATGAGCCGCCGAGCTCTGGGAATAGGGCCTAGCCGCGGCGGCGCTCCCCAAATCCTCCCAGAGAAGAATATCAGCTCCTCTCACACGCCTCTGCGCGACGCCCGCGGCAAGCCACTGAAAACTATCTCTATTGTCCAGTTTGATTGCCTGAATCAAACTGATTTACTGCAAATCCATCGGAGCTTTGATAAATCTATTACAGTTTCATTTCGCTGATTTCATTAACGTGAATAAAACCCAGCCATGCTTTCTGCATAACTGCCTTTTAATGGCCTGGCCCTGTCACCTGCCTGCGTATTAATCCCTCTGACTTATTGCTCCACAGAGGCAATGAGTAATGGGTATTTGAATGTGATCACCGCAGTACAATGCAATTAAGGCAGCAGTACTGTTCTATGCCTTTAATCCTGAACTAATTTGAATTGCAGTTTGATAGCACTGTGAATCCTGCATAATTATGTAGGGTGCATATTAAACCGAGTGACAAACCGCAGAGCCGGCTCTTTAACTGAACCCAGCCAGAGGCATAGGGCCAGGCCTGGGGACAGAGGAGAGATGGAAGCCATGGTAGCCCATCACGCGCTCCGGCAGCCAGGTGAGGAAAGGCTCAATTACGCCTGACGGCAGAGAGTGGGGAGAGACGGTTGACACAGACATCTCTCTCACACAGCCCAAATTCAGAAGCAGTGTAGCTGTGTCATCTTACCCTGGAGGCACGGATACATCAAGTGTGAATTAGAGAGGTTGAGCTTGTAGCCGAGCTTAAGGGGATGTTACGTCTCCTTAAAGAGGGGGGAATTTTTACAAGTCTTCCAGGGCAGGTGTCACTTAAGAAACTATCTGACAGCTCAGGATTTAATTGAAGTCACCTTAGCCATCACCGATGGAAAATGTATTCCACTTAATGACATAAACTGGGCTTTGATCAGCCTTCTCATTACATATAGCACTTCTTATCGGACATTCCACGTTGTTCCATAGCTAGCTCAGCACAAAATAGCCCACGTTTTCCCAAGCCCATGCTCAGTAACAATTCGTTCCGCCATGCAAGGTGAATATGCCGGGAAGAACAGGGAAAGGAGAAAGGAATGCCGGATAAATTAAGCCATTGTGACTAAAAATCCTTCTTTAATAAGGTTCATGCTGTCTACAACTTCATCATTCTCCCCCCTGAATGATAATTACTTTATTCAATCATGTTCGAGGTTTTAGTGAAAGCTAGCATTGATTGATTAACTTCAATTACCATGCTTGCATTTGCATAGATAAAAACTGCTTTTCAATTTGTGAGTGGCACACGGGGTGGGGGACCCTGGCTGGGAATTTGCATTTCAATGCGAGGTGTCGGCAGGGAAAGGTGGGAGAGGGGTCTGATCGCCACCGAGCCCTTTCTGCTCCGCTGCCCCAAATGCTCTGTCTACGCTCCCCCCATAAACACTCTTTGTTATGATGTTGGTTTGTGGCAGTGGCCACGTGGAGGGGGAGGACAGAGAGATAGAGAGAGAGAGAGCAAGACATGTAGGATGATTGCAGGCGGTCTATACTGCTCCACTGGAAGGATTAGGCAGGAACTGTCAGAGCCACTATAAGTAGAGTTTGCTCCATGTGGCCTGTTTGACACACTGTCAAAGCAAATTCAGATTTGACCATTTTACTCTTTGCACTTCACTTGTGGACGCAAACCTCAGTACCACATTTGCTCTGTACAACATAGCATGTATTTTGTTTTATGAAGATGCCGTGCCTGCTTTGAAGAAGATGATGATTGATGACTTAGATCAAGCGCCGTTATCAGCCCTGTCACTCAGCCTCTCTCTACATGTTTGTGCTTTTTAACCGGCCGTAATTGACAATGATACTGAAAATAGGCCTGTCCACATCCATTGACGCATATTTTAACATCTGCAGTTGGCACAAATCGCCTTTCCATTGCTTTTTACTACAGCAGATTACGAGAGTTTACATTTACAGTATTGATAGTTATTTAAAAGGCCAATATAATGCTGCTGTTATGGTTAAACCTCATAATATGTTTTTGGTTTTGGTTTTTATAACATGAATAAACATTAGCTGCCCTTTACATGGCATGATGATGGGCCACTAAAATATGCCAAAAAAGTTCAATCTTGCTACATTAAAATAACTTACATTTAAGGACTTTTATAAATGGTCTTGTCATTAAGAATTAAGAAATTGCACACAATTTTACCACACATTTAGCATTTTAAGTGGAAGTCCACCAAATTTCCAACATTACTAGAGACTCCAAATGACGGGTATATAGATTTTTAAAGCTCTGTGGAATAACAAATTATGTTGTTGCATTTCAATGTCTGAGGAAATAACTTTCATATACGTTTTAAGGGTTCTACTGCTTTCCACCCGTGTTCAGTTTTATCAGGAAAGAGCAAAGCACAATTTAAGAACTTTTCCACATTCGATTTAATGGCACATCCTCTGCTCTCAAGCACTGATCTTTCACCTGAAACTTGTTTAACTTTCACTTTCATATTTCGGTTGAAAAAATATCTCTTTGTGTTGTTATTTAAACACACGTGTTATTTACTTTAGTTCCTTTATGGATCCCGTTAACGATACCTTTTGAGAGGGATGGAGAAATGGAGGCTTACTGCCTAGCCTGTGTACTGGTACAATAAACCTTCGATATTCTTGAGGGATAGGTTCAAAGAGCCCCAGCATATAGTGTAAAAACAATGCCAAAAATGTTCATAGAGTAAACACTAAATAGGCCCCCAATATGCTCCCAAAACACTTTAATTTATTTATAACTCAGTTTAATACATTACTTAAAAAAAACTGAATAGGTAAACCCATATTCGTACTGTAGTTAGCCAGAGATGTATCCCAGGACGGCAGCCAATCAGGAGCAAGGAGAAATAAATTGGATTGGCTTCTTTTAAACCTCTCACATCTGAGTGCATTAGTATTTCACCATCCCAAGATGAGCTTTCTTTGTGTTTTCTGGACAGAACCAAAAACATTATAGTTATATTTTTTATGAATATACAAATACATTGAATACATTGATATTAATGTAACAAAACTAGCAAACTATATTTTCCTTAATAATTAAAAACTAAAATGCATTAAAATTATAAATTGCCACAAATAAAGCTGTCCCCAGACTCAACCTCTACTGCTCAGCATCTGATTGCATTGCTAAGTTTTTTGGTTTTTCTCACTAATCACAATTGCTACCTGTGCACTTACATTAGCAGTCATGCTAATCCTACAATAATTCCAGCAATTGCATTTCAAACAGCTGAGTGAAGGTGTGGGCTGTAAAAATAGAGTACCTGAGCAGAAACATATGATCTCCTGCAGCTCCCTCTGCTACACTGGGTGCAAACCTCTCATCTACTGGATTACGGAGATGATTGTGACGTTTGGTCCTCGTCTGGACGTCACAAAAGCAAATTATAATGCAAAGAATTACCTGTGTTTACAGGGAATGTGTGGATGCTTCCACTAACAATTATTATTGTGGTTCTCAGGAAATTCCACAAAAGACTGAAGCCATGACTGCTGAACCATGTCTAAGTGGTGGATTGCAGTAGTTTGTTTCACTTATAAAGTCATTATTAAAAAAATAATTCATTAGGCTTTAAGTAAGTAAGTAAATTTAATTTCTATAGCGTTTAAAACAACCACAGTTGACCAAAGTGCTTTAAATTCAGTGCATAAATCAAAAATTAAGCAGAATACAGCAAACTATAAATAAAATACAGTCAAACAGAGTTAAAAGCCAGAGTAAAAAAACAGGTCTATTGCTGATCTAACATGCACTGGAATTACTGAAATTTAATTTAAAAATATTCATATTGCTGATAATGCATTTTTACATATTTTTACAAGTATACTGCACTATTGCCTTTTACATTTGTATTAAACAACTAGAGGGATGTCAACAAGATCCACCAAGAGTACATGTGTAGAATCTCTATGCAGTGTATGATGTTTATTGAGAAATCAAACGAACGGTCTGAAACGCCTCTCAGCAGCTCCAGCACCTGAACAGATGGAGCTGGGTTAAGCGTGGAGACAGATAGTGCTGAGCAGTGTTGGGATTGCTCTCACTTTTGTGCGCCTGTTTGGTTCTGATTAATGTCACCTAAACGCCGTGTCTTCCAATCGAGGAGCTGCACCTTCATTTGCATGATTTTTTTGTGCAGGGTGTAAATGTTGTTTGGAGAGCTCCAAATGAGCGCCTGCCTCTCGGCTTTTGTCGCTCTCTGAGTTGACTGATTTGAGTCGTGCAACATTTTTGCGGCGCAACACTCAGGGAGAGGTACACCTGCGAGATATGCAAATGTCCCCTGCACGAGCGTTAATGACCTTATTTATTTTAATTTTCCAAAGTTGGAATTAGCATTAGAGTGACTAAATGAACTGGAAGTTAATAATAATCATCGGTGCTGTCAGCGCTTAACAAGCCAGGCGGTGATGCTAAGCTAGCTTGTCGCTAGTCCTCAGACAGGCTGAAGCTAAAACAGGGAATGTGTCTTAATCACAGCAGAGGTTGGGGCATTATAAGTAAGCTTTTAAAAAATCCAGTACCGTAAACAGCCAGTCTTGCCTGGAAGGGGAAATCCCCAGATGGTGTGTGCGATTAGGTGTTTCACAAGGGTGTTCACAGACCAGCATCTGGAAACACAGGTTGCACTGCCACCACTGGGGCCTGCGTTTCCCTGCAAATTAGCATCATTCAATTACAATCATTATTAAGCATGCAAAGAAAATGCAGCAGCTAATAGAATCCTATTACAGTGTCATTACCAGTCCTGAGTGCTCGTGTTTCAGAACAGACTGACAAGTGATTTACACAGACTTCACAAGCGAGAGCGAGACGAATATGACTAGGCCGTCCTCTGACTTCCTGAAGCAGTATAATAAATAAAATAGCACATCTGGGGGATATACATGAAATTAGGTATGCATGAACTGACTATGCATTCATTTGTAAAGCATTACCATACCTTCCTAATGTGTCATTAAGCCCCATTTAATGAATTATAACACTTGAAATGATACGAACAGTCAGAGGCATTCAGAAGCGGAATCCAAGAAGGACCAGGTAGCCTTTTCTTTTTTTCTCACTAATCACAATTGCTGCCAGTGCACTTACAGCAGCAGTCATTCTAATCCTACAATAATTCCAGCAATTGCATTTCAAACGGCTGAATGTGTCCTTTCTCCTCGGGTCCATCAGTGGCATGCGGGAAGGGAGTGAAGGTGTGAGCTGTTATAATAGAGTACCTGAGCAGAAACATATGATCTCCTGCAGCTCCTTCTGCTACACTGGGTGCAAACAAAAAAACGCCTCATCTACCGGATTACGAAGATGATTTCCATCACTTCCCACTGTCGGAGATAATGGACAAGATGGAGCGGCTGATCAGTGTCAAACCATACTATCTGCTCTAGAGTGTGTGTCTGTTGGGGGGGCTGAGTGAGGAGCACTAAAACATGGAAATGGCTTACACCCCCCCCTCAATTCTTCCATCCCTAATTCCTTCTGTCCCTCAAGTCTAGCATAATGATTGAAGGAGAAGGCAATCTAACAGTCCTAAGGACATCGATGCTCAGTCATTCGAGCGGAAGCTGTGGAAGCTTTAGATGTTTGGACAGAACCTAAATATTCTGGCTACTCGGTTTACCTAAAGTTGTACCACCATCTATAATGTTTTTTTTTTTTTCTTTTTTTTACTAAAAAGAACTAATTCAAGCAGAGGTTAAATTAGAAATTTGAAGACTCTTGATAGTGGGTGGGGGAGGAGACTGTGAATTAACACTTACGTACCTAATGTGTCACAAGTGATACATTTAGAGACTTTGTGCCTTTTTTTCTCATTAACATTGATTGGTAGGAAAATCCCCAGATGAGTCATGTCCACACTAGCCATAACGCATCAGCATGTGGAATTGGAGTTGTTTGTTTTCTATGACTGTACAGAAAGAAGTTTTCTTGCTCCTAAAGCAGAACTGTATATCCCACACACTAACACACTCTTGAACTGAAATAATTCACGCTTGTACAATTAACCCACAAATAAAAAACACACTTGATCTGCAACCCCATGTAATCAAATTCACTTGAATTCCCATTAGTCTCACTGAAATATTTCATTCTTCCTGAATTTTTGACATACAACTATTCAATGCGATTTAAATCTTCGAATACAAGAAACTACAATTTGAAACAATACTTCTCCTTATTTCTTTGCTTACATGTTTTTTATACCATACTTGATTTCTCCTGTGTATTTCACTCTGTAATGTCTGGGGGTTTTTTTGGTGCTGCACCCTGTTCCTGGAGGGATATTGTTTCATTTAACTGTGTACTGACTTTTATTTAAATTTCAATAAAAGTAACAATTTAACATCCACTAAACTATCTGTTTATTAAACTCCCAGTCTAATACAGCTCTCTATTGCAGAACAGGCTCCAAAAACAAAAACTTTAATTGTTACAACATTCTCAGCATGTGTGTGTGTGTGTGTGTGTGTGTGTGTGTGTGTGTGTGTGTGTGTGTGTGTGTGTGTGTGTGTGTGTGTG
>JBBKCR010000002.1:16586015-16602451 GCA_037577295.1 Ladigesia roloffi | reverse complement strand
GAGAGAGAGAGAGAGAGAGAGAGAGAGAGAGAGAGAGAGAGAGAGAGAGAGAGAGAGAGAGAGAGAGAGAGAGCAAAGAAGTGCACTTGGAATTCAGCACTGCAACATTGCCATCTTTTGGTAGGCTGCTGTATTCTAACCACTTCAGTACAAGAGGTAGAGTGAGAGAAAAATGGGGAAGAGGGACAGTTGAATAGAGAGAGAGAGAGAGAGGGAGAGGAGAGGAAAATAGAAAAATCTGGAAGAGACTGAAGGATATTAAATGTTTGTATTTTTTTAAGAAAAACTGGCTGGGTTTTATTTTGGTCACCTTTTTCTTTACAAAGAAGCCTCGGCTGATAAACATAAAATGATTATTTGAAAATGTATTTATATATTTTCATACCTCCAAAAATCTACAAAAATACATTATAAATGTCAAAATAAATACAGAGGTAATAAAGAAAAAATATTCTATTCATCTTGCCGATGTTTTAACCCTTCAGCTCTAGTGTCTAGAGAGCCTTGGTTCAGAGCAAAGCCTCATCAGTTACCAGAAGTTCATACACAATTTCTAAAATACTTGTCCAATTTAGATCAGGATCTGTTTACGAGGTCCTTCGCTCATCCTAATTGCCCTGATTTAACCCTGCTGTAATATTTTTCTGTACTCTATAATTCTACCACTGATAAAAAATTTCTATGTCTATGTCTTAGTCTATGAAAGTCCCAATGCTTATTAATTAAGTCATACACACCTTCAAATAATTATGCATAAAAAAAGAGAGGCAGTAAGCCATTCTATGAGATGCGTTTGAATATGAAATAACGCTGACAGGTGTAATGCTGATGGAGAAAACAAAGTAAGATCCAAAATCAGCAAGACCTGAGCTTTAACAGTGTAGATGAATTAGGGCTCACTATTTGGCAAATCAACAGGTCAGTTTTTATGCGATATGTGATATAACCGCTTCTAAATTATTTTTTAGGTGTTTATAACCTAAAAAATTAGAAATAATTAATTAACTAGATTTAAAGCTTTCGTTTACCATTTGTAAGGGTGGAGTTAGAGGTACCCAGTTCCATGGATCATCACAGGATGTTACCATCATCATCATCATCATCATCATCACCATCTTCTTCTTCATCATCATCATCATCATCATCCTCATCCTCATCATCATCAAAATCATCATCATCATCTTCTTCTTCATCATCCTCATCATCATCCTCATCATCATCCTCATCATCATCCTCATCCTCATCATCTTCTTCATCATCATCATCATCATCAACATCATAATAATCATCATCATCATAATCACCATGATCATCTTCATCATCATCATCATCATCATCATCATCGGTCTGGTTTAAAAAAAGGTAAGTGACCCTTTACATTTAGGCAAATGTTTTTATACAGAAAATACAGAGTCAACATTGAATATAAATACAATTCACCGTGCAAATAAAACAGTAAACAGTAAATTATAGGACAGCAAAACAAAAGAAGAAACTCTATAATGGGCTTCAGAAGCTGCAGGTTGTGCAGAGAAATCTAACTCCTAGACACTGGCGCCCAGGTACCAGAGCTGGACAGTTCTGATGTGTCCTGAGACAGCTCTGTCTGCCTTACTGCAGTACTGCATATGGATGGACATCCAGTTTAGAGCCCTGTCAAACGTTTCAGTCAATGGTTTGGTCTGTCTCATGAGTGTCCAAAAATCTCCCAGCAGCAAAAACAATGCGTGCATCCAGCGAGAATTTGTGAGTGTGTTTGTGTTTGGAGAGGGGAAGCATCGCATTTCTTTTTTCCCACGGTGTGGCGAAAGCCATCAGGGATGAGGAGACGCATCGCCTGTGACAGAGTGACAATTCATCCCTCTCTCCCTCCGTCCGCCGTGTCACCGCTTCTGACGGCTTTATTGTGTGGCCTGTCACAGTGCTTAATCTGTGTGTCAGTCAGTTGCTGCTACCCACACACACACACACACACACACACACACACGAATGCAGACACACACCTTTAGCTACATTAGGTTTCGGTGTAATGTCAGTCAGTCTGACCCAGATGTTATCGGCTATTTTGCATCATTCATAGTGCTGTAACAGCGTGGGTCTGCATGCTCAGCTTAGAGATAGCCGCTCCACTGGCCATCTCCCAAAACCTCTGTCAGATGTCACCGTCCGGCAGATAGAAAGATGTCTTTATTTTAGCTTTTTTGTGCGATTTGTTTATCTGGGACACACATGACGTCCCGCTCTGCCAGGAGGGAGGGTGGCCTTAAATTCACACTTCACTCACACCTCGGTGATGGACGTTTGGGCAGCCAGTGGGCAGTGGGTCCTTTATATCAAGGACAGTTTATCTTGTGGCTTCAATGAATGGGACAATTTCACAATATCAGAATATTGTAACCATTTGACAGGTGTTGATGAAAGCATTGTGCAAGACAGTGTTTGATAAAGTACTCAAACCTGCTTTCATAAGTATATTCTTGTATTAATGGACTGAAAATAACTATATAGGATTTGGGTTATGGTTTAGTAGTGATCCGAGCATATGGAGGCATAAAATACCATTCCTCCTTTACCACTTTAGACCCAAACATAATTCTGAAAATTGGATGGATCCGAGTCAAACACTGTTGTGAACAAAACAAATACGTCGTAGATGAACTCCAAACCATGGGAAATTAAAACAACAGAGCTCTGCAGGCCAAGGACTGAAAGGGAAAATGGGGACTGAATGGGGTACTGAAACTTTGTAATTGTAATGTAATCAATTATCAAACTACCACCAAAACTCTAACTGCAGATCTTCCCATTTTATTAAAAGATTTAACCTACATTTATACTTACATTTGTGCATTCATTTAGTTAGTGTAGCTGAGGTGCTGACATATGGGAAATTCAGACACAATGGGACCGCTAATCAGTTCAGCTGATGTTTATTGACTGTAAACTGTCCAATTTGGTTGTTGTGTCTAATCCCATAAGTGATGTCATATGTTCTGAATATAAAGGCCCAAAATCAATAGTCTGCATAACTGAAGTGTGCTTCAGTATTTGACACGGTGCTCCTTTAATCCATTGAACATGTTATTGCTTTTACAGAAAATGAAATTTTTGTAAAATTTAAAGATTTCTTGAAATAATTTCACATTTCCCAAAATGTCTTAAAACTTGCATTTCAAATATATAACATTTAATGGGAAAAAAAAACATTTAATGGGAAAGTTATGATTTACAAGATTCAAGTTTACTTTATCATCATCAACCGCTGTGAAAAAGGACATAGTGAGATAATACAAAATTTCTCAACATATAGTGCATACCATATTTAACAGAGAGCAGGTTACAACATACAGCAAACAGTATACAGGGTACATAATCCTTCTGGAGTGATGAGTATTGCACTACAGGTATGAAATTACTACACAGGTCATTTGCAGCATGAACTGGGATGACAGAACACTACAATAATAGACAATGTAGTAGAGTAACAGCAGTGTGAGTGGGCTGTGAATCTTATTTGACCAGAATTTAAACACACACACACACACACACACATATATGTTATTGCATATGTGCATATGATATTGCACTGGAATCATATTCTTATTGCACAGGAGAGACAGAAACATAGAAAACCATAATGAGTGAGTGTAGAATTAGAACAGTGACTGGTCCTTAGAGATAAAGCAGATAAATTGACAAAGTGGTATCAAACACAGCCCAAGATTTATTTACACCAGTTAAAATAGTGAAGAACATGAACATTTAAAAAGAAAAAAATTGTAAAACATGTGTTTAATCTACTTTATTGTTTAGTGAGGTTTTATTACTTAAGTGTCCACTATAGAATTGAAATGATTAGAGGGAATCTAAGCAAGTTTGAAATGTAAGAAAACCATTGTGCACAATATATATATGAGTGTGGGTGAGGTGAATAATGAGACGATGCAAATGCAACATCTGTTTTCCAGTTCAAAATTCAGTTTTAAATGTAAAATGCGGTTTAAATGATTTCAGTGCTCATGTTCTCTAAAGCCAAGGTCACTATGCTTTTAGAAATAAGTGGATCATTTGGAGCAGCATACAAAAATGACTTTTGGTTCTTTAAAAGTCTTTTAGCTGGCAGTTCTTCACAAATGAGCCAGGTTGGTCAGTAGGGCCAAGGTTTAATTTTTTATATTAATTTTGGCATTTTACTTGCTGTTAACAAATGATTAGACAGTGATTATGTTGGATTCCTGTGACCATAAGAACAATAGCACAACTTAAAGGTCATAGCAAAAATCTGAAATGGTAAGGCTAGCATGATAGCTAGAATATGTTGCCTGAGCTGCAGATTGACACTATCTGGGATTACAAATCAAATGTGTTTTCAAACATGTAGTAAAATCACTATGCACTGGGGCTAATTAGTTTAAGCCTACATCATCCAGCTCCAACAATACTGGTCATGATGGGTAGATCCGGCTCTAAAGCGTGATTGGATTTATTCTCAAGAATCCACTTGTTTCCAATGGCAATCACAGACATTATTTTATTACAAAATTTCGAATTAGAAAATGTATCCAATTTAAATGTGATGGTCATATTGGAGCCCATGCAATATTTCAGTGATGATATGGCAGCTGTATACCGAAATGTGGATCTTGTAACAGGCATTTAAAGATTATTGGCGGTGTTTCGCACTGTGCATTACAATACAGAGGGGTTGTCCTTGCACAAAAACCTGAAACCATTTCTTAACACAAAAAAGCCCTAAATAGTGATCGCAGCAGGTGTTTTGATTACATTTTATTCTGTGTTTGGGTGAGACCGGGTTGAAAGAATTGTTAAAAGTGTTTAAATATTACTACATTTCTGGCTCTCACTTTTTCTCTCTGTCTGTCTCTCTCTCTGACTCTCTCTCTCTCTCTCTCTCTGACTCTCTCTCTGTCTCTCTCTGTCTCTCTTACCCTATCTATCTGTCTCTCTGTCTCTGTGTCTCGTCTGTCTGTCTGTCTGTCTTTATGTCTTTCTCAGAACTACATGTCAAGGAACTTTTTGAAAGGTTAATTTTAAACCTGTAAAGGTTTAAATCTGTAAAGCAAAGGGTATTTCTAGGTCCAAAGGGCCATTGTGGCTTCATGATTTCATTCCAATGAGTGCGTCTCAGGCTTCAAATACCTGGAGGTGTCCTTTGTTGGAATGAAAACTTGCAGCTCCAGAGCTCCACCCCCATACAAAGACCTTGATGACTTGAAATTAAAGTTGAATAGCACTTTCAATCTCAAGGAGTGTGAATGAAAAACTATATTTGGGATACAGCTCAGTAAAACTAGCATGTATTTTTACACTCACATAAAGAGATTTGAATTGCTCATTCACACACACACACACACACACACCTCACAGAAAGGTGTGTATTAGGCACGGTACGCCTCAAATATACCCTTACTCGCTTTCTTCTTCCTTCACTTCCTCTATCCCTTCCAGGACAGTTTGTTTGTAGACTGTCTGAAGTAGTGTGTACCCAACATCATCTGGAAAAAAAACAAAAAAAAATGATTTAACGCTCCCCTCCAAAATATTGACGGTCGTGAATTTCCCAAAGCTTCTATTTGTATCCCTCTGACGCCATGCTAAACGAATTAGGCGGGCTACAAAAGCTAGCAGAAGGACCCCTTTCACTGACAACGCAGTTTCCCTCCACCGGCAAGGGCAGCTAATTAAATGTATTTAGCATCATAAATATTCCAAAGGGACAGCTTGACACAGTGAATTAATGTCTAGCCTTAATACCGCAGTGGCTCCATTACTGCCTATAGCAGGAGCTGCCCAGGCTAGGAGTAAGTGGAGGTAGATGTGCTTCCTATGAATGGAGATCACATTAGTTTAGTGCTCAAACAGACAGCTCCCATAAATCTTTGCGGGGAAACTCTGGCATAGAGAGGATCTGGGCAGCTAACAGTGGAATGTGCAACATGTCTCTATATTATGCCAACTGCTTGAAGAGGGACAATACTTTTGTTCGGAATCGTGGGGGGAAAAAGTCGTAAAAGAAAAGAAACTTATTAACCTTGCTCTTGGTGTTTTGTCTGAATAGAAGTACTGAAATGAGCAAAAAAACTAGGGTTGCAATGTGAATTATATGCTTTTTAAGCCTATTAATCAAATTCAGCTCTTTGCTTCGTCTCTTCGACTGTGAGCTAAATAGCCTAACATTTTGAGCTATTGTTCAAATTTAGCCTTTGACATCAACCAAACCCTTATTTACAAAGGCTGGTGGAATCTCTGCTTTGCTCCAACGCCAAATAGGATAAAAACCTTTTCAAGATGATAGGCAGAGCCGGAGCAAAGTCATAATTACTGAGAGCGCAAAAGGCTATGTTAAAAAAGATAAGTACATGAGAAGCCCAAGAGAACGCGAAAGACAGTATTTGCGGTTTATATGTGTAATGAGAAAACACTTTAAACCTATGTGACAGTTTGTTATCGATGCATGCTACCCATCAAGAGGTGCTACCATGCCTGTCTGTGCAAAAAAAAAAAATCTATGTATATATATATTTTTTTTTTATTTTTATTTTTTTATTTATACATATTTCTGATTATATTCAGAGTTATAAACTGACTGTATGAACTTCAAGATAGCATTTTTCATGAAGGGTGAATTTCCTCTCTAAGATGATGTTGTTTAAACTCATTGCAGACAGGATTCGATCCCGGGATGAATCCCATCACTCTAACATGTCTACTGCTGAGCCACTGAGGCAGATACACAAACAGGCCCTTCAGAAGGCCTCAGATTAGTGTACTAATCTGAAAATAAGTGTTAATTTAACTGCCAGGCAGGAAACTGACCACTCCATATACAAGAGAAACTAAAATCACCCTCAACCAAAACAGCATCAGGCTCAATTCAAAGACAAGAGGAGGAGAACAGGAGTTTGTGTGTGCGTGAGAGGACAAAGCTCAAGATGAGACGTAAATTGCTCGAAAAAAATCAAGAAGCCAAGAATCTACTGAGGTTACCAGCACAAGTCTTATGCTCATGGAACACAAAGACTCAGCTCTGATTTAGACTGTGAGTGTCGGTTATAAAGGGCCACACACAGGTGAAGCCCATGCCACTGATTGCAGGAGGGTGGTGGCCTTCTCTTCTTCTTCCATCTGCCCCTGCAGTGGCAGTGCAACAACCCCCCTGCTGGTTGGAGTGGCCAGGCCGGCTCAATATGTACATCTATAGATTTTTCCAATAAATTTGAAGACGTTCTAAAATATCAGACCAGTCTACCATGCGCAATATTGCGCAATGTTCTTGTCGGGTGTTAAATTAGGTGTTAAAAAGGTATCATTATGTGCAATCTGCAGTTGGGACAATTTGTAATTTGTGCTGAATCACTTCATTACATGCAGTCTTATATGCAATAGTCTTGCAAAAGTTGTGAAATAATTTGAAATTACTACTAATCTATACTAAGTGTAATCCCATTCACCAAACTACCATTAGATTTCACTCAACTGTTGCACTACATAGTATTTACACCATTTATGTATAAAGCATAGTGAGACTTTTTCTAATAAAAATTTTTAGCATTAAGCATCTGCTGAAAATTTCCTTGGGAAACCAAAAATGTTTATTCTATTCCCTCTTTATCTTTAAGAGTTTGGAAGCAACCTTGGGAAGAGTTCAGTCTGGCAAAAAGCTTCGATATGGCAATTGCTAGCACATTCTTTATCATTCCCAATTCTCTAGAATGTTCCAGAATGTTTAGAAAAAGTTCTATGACACAGCATCGCTCACCTTGTTAGAATGTCCAACCATTTTCACTGCTCTCATATGTTCTCAAATGTTTTTAGGATTCTCTCGACCAAATCACGAATTACACTGTTCTGGAAGGTTCTTTCACATTCATACTGTTCTCCTTTGGTTTCTCTGTTCTAGGATGGGCCTCCCTGCTATAATTTTATAGAAAGTGCTTCAGCACTCTTTTTGTTCTGTTTTGTTCTTTCCCTTATACATTGTTTTCATTTCTTACATTGACCCATAATCAAAGTTTAAAACCGATTCTCAACATGAGTGCTGCTGTTTGCTGAAGAATGCTGGGTCAGTGTGCTTTGGGTTTCATCCACTTCTTCAATCATCACTTTTCTGATGTTCTCCTTTCTCATGTTGAGATATTCTAAACATACAACTATTCTAAACGTACAACTCTTTGGGGGGTTCCACAGGGTTCTATATTGAGACCCTTATTGTTTTCTATTTAAATACAGCCACTGGGCGACTGGGTTGAGTTGAGTTGAGTTGAGACAACTCTTAGGTAGTCTTCCTGCTAATTCACATATAAAAGGATAGCATGTTTGTATCCCTGTTTTGAAGGATACATCCATAAATCAGTTGCATTTAGCTAAATGTTTCTGTGCCACACCTTTACCTCAACCTTATCCAAAAGTATAACCAAGCTTTTTTGGAACATATCCTCAATCACCCTGTCAGTTTTCTTGCTTTCGATGATCTGGCAGTCATTTGATTCACGCAAACGACTAAACCCTCTAACACACAGTTCCTCAATATGCAAATACATGGGGAAAAGCACTCACACCCACTCATACACACACACACACACACACATACTCCCTGAAGAGGAAATGGTCCTTTTGGATGACTTCCTGATACTTCAAGCCCTTGAAGTCCTCCCCATTGAAGAGGAGGCTGCTTTTCAAAGCGTATTTGTTGTGCTTTTTCTCTGTGCCCGACTAGCATGGCACCATTCGTGCCAGCCTGCCTCCTCACCATAACAAACAGGTGCCCATGCCAAGTGTTTCTCCCAGGGACCAGACGGGCACGATGGTGTATCATCCCTCCCCACCACTCCTTTTTTTCAAATCCTGCTATTTCCCCCCCTTCTCCTTCCCATGTTTTTCCTCCTCTGCTTCCCCTTTCATTTCCCCCTTTTTCATGCGTTAAAATCCCACGCACACGCTCCCCTCCCTTCTCCTCCCTAGCAAGCCCCTAATTGCAATTTGCACGAGCTAAACTAATTTTACGACACAGAACACCTGTATTCATCTCCATATTAATCGAAAACAGGAAGGATAAATCCCAATCAGGCAGCAGCTGGTGTCGTGTTGGATGTACCTTCGGGGAGAACTCTGTCTCTACTGCATTAAAATATCGCTCCTCTCCTCTCACCATGGCCCAGCGCAAGCCCAAATCAGATATCATAATTATGAATGTCACCGGATCTACACAGGGCTGCTTTCTGACACGTGTAATATCCGTACATGCAACGGCACATTTAAGACCCCTATAAAGGCGCTCTCTCCAGTCTGAGTTATGGTCCCAAACGAGACACAGGCAGCATATGGAGGCTGCTGAGGTGTCATTTAAGAACAGATAAAACGGAGAGAGAGAGAGAGAGAGAGAGAGAGAGAGAAAGAGATAGAGAGAGAAAGAGAGAGAGAGAGAGAGAGAGAGAGAGAAATAGATCAAGCACAATGGTACACATACAGGAACTTTATTACTCTACTACATTAGATTGTTACTCACTCTCTGAGACTACACCATCATCGAGGCTCCTAAATGCTTACTTCCTTTGACATACTGCTCTAGGAATAACTTTTAATTTCTGTAGAACCTTAACATTGTTATATGGAGATTTTTTAATAATAAAACATCTGACTTACAAAAATGTCTGTTTACAGAACAATTTAGTCGCTGTTCTTTGGCAACCAATTGTGTTTTTTTTTTTCCAATATACAAAAAAATTTTTTTCTTATTTCTTTCTTTAAAATGTTGTGTCTGTTTTTTTAAATAAAGAAATAGATGCTTAGTAGAACTGATGCTTTCAGGAAAAAAAATTATTTTGCTTCTTTAGCACTTAGCTCCGTAGCAACAAGGCTAATATTGAAACACACAGCAAAAGCAAATTTATTCTGTAAATACATGTACAAAACATCTCTCAACCTGGTTCAAAACACATCCGGCTTTTAATTATGGTGGTGTAGACTTGACAATGCGATGTGGAATACTGTGTAACTTATAGTAATTTAAATAAAACAAAACATGTGGCCAAACACTGCACACAGCCATTTCTGTTTTCAAAAAGCAATTATACATTCAGTTTTTGTGACAGTGAAAATCAGTAATAAATGCAAAGAGATCTGATCTGAGATCAGTTGTAACGGTGGTTTTTCTGGTTTATTTTAGGGACTTTTATGCTGACACACGGTTTAGGTCACATGGTTGTCTTGTGTATTAGTTTCACCCATTAGCCCCTGTATTTACGTTGGTTTGTTTCACTCACGCCTCATCTGTGCTTCGCCTCACATCCCCTGTGTTTCTTGTCGCTGTGTTTAGTGTTTGTTTATTTCTGACGGCCGTCGAGCCTGGTTTCTTTTCTGCTCTGTTTTGTTTTCTAAAAAAATATCCCCGTTCACTGTGGATCCTGGTTCCCTTGTCTTTCGTTTCCTGCCAGAGGTTCCTAGAGGTAAATCACTGATGACGCCTAACCCCCTCATTCGTGACATCAGTCCTCCTTTTGGCCTGGCTTCCTGTAGTGGTAATAAAATTTTGACCACCTTAACGAATAGCTGTATTTTTTTCAGCGACCTTAAAAATGTCTGATCATGTATTTTTATGAAAATATTTTCCTTAAACATTGACTACAACATCTTATCTCCAGTGCTAAACTGAAAAAGTATAAACTGGACACCAAACAAGTATTAGCTGATCAAGGATATCCAGAGTATTACATTTTGCCAAAATATTACCTTGATACTCATATTCAATTAGCATTTGTCAGACTTCATAAATCCGGGCCAAACTATAGCCTGAAGAAAGAAACAGAAAGAAAAATGACAAAGAAAGACAGAAATGCACATGAGTGACTACAGTGCCTTGTTTCTCTATGAGAATGGCATTAAACTTTGGCCTGGAAAGCAGGTACACCATTGTCAGGTCAACCAGCACAAAGCTAAGACCCTTGTAGAAGGTCCCCCCCGGCTCATTAGAAACGCCACTCTAATGAACTTAAGACAATGCTAATTAATGGCAAAGAACAAAAGATGTTTCATTCAAAAAACTCCACCGTGAGCACGGGGACATGGTAGTACAGCGGGAACCAAGCCCCCTGTAAAGCTATTACTTATGCAGTCGAGGGTGCAGTGGCCGTTCAGGCTGCAGGTCAGAAAGGCTAGCTCTCTCAGAAGCGCTGATACGCTCACCTATGACAATCCTTTATGGAGACGATAAAGTAAAGGAAGTCTCTCGAGCGGTGGAGGAGAAGCTGACTGCGCTCCTCGACGTCCCCCTGGGGACCAGGTGTCAGAGTTGTCTATCAGCAGCCTGAAAAGAGGAGAGGAGCACGTTAGCCAGCGTCATTGTGCTAGCGTTGTCGTTGACTGATCGGGCCCATTTAGCCAGCTTTCACAGAGAATGAAAGCACCTCAAAGGATGAAAGAGAGACAGCCTCTCTGACAAACAAGGAAGCCGGCAGGAATATTCATGGATGGATCTGCGGCGAGAAGATTAATGTATTAGAAATTAAAATGGGGCCCCGGACGTTATGATCTTGCTCTAACACTTGGCCAGACCCGTGTCACCCGCGCCGGCGCGCGAGGCGCCTGAAGTCGGCATGCCGTCGCTGCCAAGCCAGAGAGAAATCATTAAGCACCTTGGCTATTGTGTGAGGAGAATAATCAAACTTCACCCCATCCTTTTCTCCTCCCCAGCCCCGGCTTGACAATGAATAATTCCACAGCCATTTGCAATGTTAACGGCACCTATCGGAGCCATCCATGCCGTTATGATAAGAGTGGGAGAAAAAAAAAATATGCATTTCAACAGTCAGAACAGACGCCGCCTCACCGGCATTTCAAAGGACACCTGTCAGTCAACTGAAAGAGCTGTCACTCCACGTACCACGCAGGAGCCGACCAGAGAGCCGCAAAGATAATCTTTACTTTCCCCTCTCTTTTTTATTCTCTCACTCCCTCTCTCACTCTCTCTCACTCACACATAAGCTTTTCTTTTTTTTTTCACCTCTCTAGTCTTTTAGATCACAACAGTTACATTTGCGGTGGACTGACATGTGATTTACAGAGGAAAAATAGACATGTTTAAAGTGGCGGAAGGAAAAAAAAGGGCTTATTCTCTTAGGTGCGTTTATTCTTTCCTTGCTTTACAACTGTATCAAATGTGCTATCAGAAAACGTGATCAAGGACAGGCCTGAATGTCATTATGTGTGATACCAGGAAGGCAGTGAATGTCGCTGGCAGCTCAAAGGTGACACCGATAATTCCTATCTCTCTCCAGCAGTGCTGCTGACTCACTCTACTTCAGGAACTCACTGGCTTTACACGCCGTTGGCCCTCCAACACTTTCAATTGTCAACACCTAAAACAGAACATACCAACAACTGAAAAAACATTTGATGTCTCGTTTGGGTTTAGTTGTGTTTGTTTAAAAGAAGAATAAAGTAGAGGTATAAAGATAAAGGTGAGAGACAGACCATGAGAAATCTGAATATGAAGCCTTACAACTGTATTTTGTAAACTCTATTATTGGCAAGACCTTGGATGTCATTACCTCTGAGGTTTCTTAGCAGGTACTATCATTTGGAACACGAAGATCTATCTCTTATCTATTATTTGTCAAGATACAGGTTGGGGGAACATTTTGTATTGGGCTAGAATGCAGAAGATTAAAGCAGAATATGTCCCTTCCAGTTGGGTTTTGACAGAACTTAATTGTCATGTTACAGCAAAGGATGGGATAGAAATGTATCAGGGTGCAGTTGGTTGAAAATTAATTATAGTCTTATACAGTCAGGCTGGTAAAGAACTGCGTTTGAAAACAGCAGGGTTGGAACAGGGTTGTTGGGATACATATATTGTCATCCAAATTCCTGACAGAATCTAGTAACGGATGAGACAGATTTTTTATTAGGATTCAGATAGGCTCTGACGTATTTTGTCAGGTATAATCAGGGTCTGACATAATTCTGTTTGGCTACAGTCAGGTTGCGAGAGCAGTCTGTCAGTCTGCAGTTATGTTCAGACAGAATTTTGTCAAGCTGGAGTCATGGTTGGGACTAAATTTGCTGTTGAATTCATCTTTTGAATTGGAAAGTCTTTAGATGGTTTCAGATATAATTACTTCAAGCTAAACTACATTTTGTTGGGCTAAATTTAAGTTTCTGCCTAAACTAACAATGTTCTTTGGACCTATATTTCAGGCCCAATCAAAGCTATATATGAGCTTTAAAAGCATATTTTCCTTTTTTCCTGTAAACAAGACTAGTAGAAATGTAACTTAACCCCTAATAGCCACATTCTGTTCTCACTTGTCTTAAGGTTTATAAATCACAAAAAATATTACATTATCAATGTGTGGAGCAACGGGAAAAAACTCCCCATTTCTATGCATATTCATAACACTTTCTGATGCAAATGTAAGATATGCCTGATGACTGTCAGTGCTCACAACATCATTCCGCATTTAGATTAATCAGACTGTGCATTATCCCAAAGCCATCCCAAAAAAGACACACGGAGCGTGTTATTACGACATTTTCCATGTGTGATCAGTTCTGAGTCCTCTTGTAATCTGTGTATGTTCAGCAAGCATGGCTAACTCACACTCATGCCACCAGCACAGCATGGCATTTACAGTCCACTGCAGCCGGCCTGTTTGGGACAGACAACACATATGCACCCACAAACACACACACACATAAACAAACACGAGTCTGGGCCCCATCCCAGTAGCCCTTCCGCTCTGTCCATAGACCAGGCTACACAGAGCCCCCAGTGTGTGACAGAGAAAGTGAGCAGTTTACTGGACTCTGAAAAGTAAAAGGAAGGAGAGAGAGAGCTTGTTTGGCAATGGGAACATTACTGCTAAAGGCACAGTGAGCCAGGAGAGTATGCTTGATCAAACACATACTGTGAGAACATATTTTAGACAGCAGTTAAAAATACGAGGACAGCATAATGAGAAGTGCATACACAAAATGAAAAAAAGACACAAATAACAGTAGTGCTTCACACTTTGGGTCCTGCATGGATGGCAAGAAACCTTACAGAATGAAATCGAAATATGAGTTACAGATTATTAAGGAAAGATTGAGTTGGACTCATCATTCTCTTTTAAGCATTGTAAAATCAAATTTTAAATCAATTTTAAATCACATATTACATTTTTGTTTTATTGTGATCTTTGTTTTTTGTGTATGAAATGTGCTATATAAAAAAATAAATAAATAAGGAAATCATTTATGCGATAACATGCTGGAGTATTCCCTAAATGCTGAAACTAATATTCTTTGGAGACCAATTCCTTTCTGAATTTTCCAAAAAAAATGTTTAGAAGAGTTTTGTAAAGGATTAAACATAGGAAGCTTGTGGAGAGCAAGAAAAAACGAAATTAATAGTATAATAATATAACACAACACTTCTGTGGGGGCAAGTTGAGGCATGAAAGAGAAATGGTGGTAAAATGCTGAAATATATAGAACCACTGAGCAGAGGCCTAAAAAGGGATAAGTGAAATCAATGGGCAAAAATCTATTTAAACCTTTCTCTAAAACACAACTCCTTAATTAGCATTCCCTGCACTAAACCCCTGATCGGAATCCAGAAAACACCTAATGTTAATAGCCACTACAGTTTTCAGCAGAGTCTGTGAAAGAAAGTAATGTACCGCAGTTCTACTCATCCTTCTAAATTTAAACATGTATGGGCAAAAAGAACTGAATCTGTTACAAAATATCAAAGAAAACCCTTAATGATTACTTATTGTAATGGAAAAAATGGCAAATTTGAGATATTTCGGCTTAAAAATCGTAACTGATTCAAGAACTGAATTCAGCATCATGCCCAAAAAGTTCAGTGTCTCATAAAGACCTGGGGTGGATGGGACAGTAGGCATACTGTATTCATTAGCATTAGCATATGGACCTGTCAACACACAAGAGATGTGCACTGTAACAATGCCATTTAGCCTGGGACCCTATACTGCCAGTGGAAATGAGGGCATGTGGTGGAGAAAGGGCCGCAGACTCCCAGCGACAGGCAGCGGACGGACAGCAGAGACGCACTCTGACGTCGGCCTTTTTACAGCCAGACCCTGGCCACACACCACAGGCCATCTACATCAGGTCCACTTATGCTCTGATATAGCTCTGAGCTATGAGCACCTCAGAGAGCGAGAAAGAGAAAGAGAGGGAAAGAGGGTTGGTTGAAAGAGGAAAGGTTTACAACAAGTTGTTCAAGTATTCAGTGATCAGTACACCTGATCTGCAATTGTGACCATTGAAAGCACATCTGTCTGCATTTCATATGTATATTATTCTCTCATACTTGCAGACCTGTCATAGTGCCCATGTTAACATCTGCCCATTACCAAAAACCTCAAAACTGGATATCATGTGGATGGCAATGTGTGTAGGCATCTTGGAGAAGAGATCACCTCATATTTGTCCCATTCTGATTGCATGGGACAAGCTGGACCAACAAGTTTGAAATGAGCATCCAGCAACTGAGACAGAGCTGTTTGCAGGATTGAAAAGGTCCTGATGTTGTGATAAAGGCATGGGCTCATTATTTTGATGGAAATCAGACAAAAGCTAACAAACGTAATAAATATTTTCTGACAAAAATGAATCTTGAATCGTAAAAGTCTTGGGGAATCACACGTTGACGGTAAACCTATTTCAGTGATATTTTGAAGCTGTATGCTCTTGGTTTTCTCCAAATAATGGGAATAAGTTAAAGAAAGCCAGAAACACCTTTGGCAGATGTGATGTTAGTGGAGCTGCCAGCGCAGGAAGACAACAGGGCCTTTCGAAGCTGTTTGTTTGTTTGATTGTCTGTTTGTGATGTGTGCGTTCAGCCCTCCGGTGAGAGCAGGTATTGTTGTGCAGTGGGGCACAGCAGGGCACGGTGCTATTGTTCGAGATGGCTTTAAAATCAGCCGCCTGGTTATCAGTCCACCGCAGCCTCCAGCTCCACCCATCCTACTGCAGCTCACGACCCAGAACACCTCCCTGCCAGCCCTGACCCAGGCCATGTCATCCACACATTCCACGCAGGAATAATCATACATGCATTTTTATTATGAAACAGCTTTTATTATGAAACAGCTATTTGAATATATTTTATGTTAATTTCATTATTATTTACTACCTCAGGTTAAAATGTGACCAAATATCTCTTTTAGTATTAAGCAGCTTTTGCCAGTTTTCCATTCCCAGCTTTTGTAAAGAAATGTCACAAGATGCCTTTTTAAATGTGAAGTGCTACATCTATATGCTTAAATAGTTTACAAATGTTTAAAATGTAAAATTATTCTTTACCTACTTTGCAATCTAATGGGTTGACTTGCTGTCTAGGAAACACATCCGGCTTTGGTTATATATATATATATATATATATATATATATATAAAATTAAAGCC
>JBBKCR010000002.1:16533299-16559611 GCA_037577295.1 Ladigesia roloffi | reverse complement strand
ACTTTCTTGGAAATTAAGGTAAAAATTAAGGTTATATTAAGGGGTAAAATTAAGGGGTTTGGTTTCGTAGTGAGTAGAGCCACCCTCTTGTTTAACGCTGCTATGAAAGATTATGACATTGTTCACAAAGCCACATTATAGCTGCTACAGTTCTCTGATGACCATGTCCTTTTTGGATTTCAGCTACATTAATGTCAATTTATACACATCTATGGGGTATATTATCAGCAAGGACACACTGTTGAGCCTTCAGTTTTCTACACAGGGTTTAATGTTGCCCTACATAAACTTGAGATGAGTTTAGATACACGCAAGCTCAGATATCTGCACCTATTCTGTCCTTCTTGGTTTGACTGTGTACAGAGACTATAGAAAAGAGATAAGGCATGTATGCACTTTATGCGACATTTTTGTAATCATCTTTACAGGCTGTGTTTGGGTCAAAGTGAAGTTAATGTCACAGAAACAGAGTTGTGTTACCAATGTCTGCTTGACTTTCAAGTGGTTGGGAGGCTTCCTGTTGCAACAGCCCTGCCCCCAATTTAATGTATATTTATGGCCACCTCCTGGTTGACAGCCAGGCTAGTTTCAAGTGCACTAATGCAAGTGCACTAACCCAAATTTACATCTATGAGCATGCAGAGAACATTACTACAGGACATGTCCTGGAGATGAGCTTGGTTATTCAAATAAATTGATAGTAGTTTACTGAAGGATTCAATGAAAAACTTGATATGCTGAAATACATTAAAAGTATTGCTGAAATTAGTATTAGAATGCCAGGGTTCATTATGGAATATGGCTGCTGCATCATCTTGACTGCAGAACGAAAATAAGACATAAATATCTGGCAACAGGCTTATTTTGGCTATGAATAGAGATGACCTCAGGCCAACAAAGTCCCACAAAAAGAGTGATTACACACTATTTAGGAATGAGAGATTAGCCACAACTTAGTGTTTCTTGTACTTTAAACAAATGATTTTCCTGACAGTTCATGGGATTGTGAGGATTTCACCGTTCATGAGTATGCAGTATAGGTTATTGTCATCTAAAATAGCATTACATAGATAGGGGGCAGTATAGAATACTTTAAATCCTCAGGCTTTTGGGAGCACAACATGTGATACAAAACAATGAAGACCATCACAGATACAGACTTTGAGTAAGAAGTGAGCTTTTGTGATTTTTTAGACACCTTAGATGCCTTCTAGAGGCTAATCGCTTACTGGGAGTCAGTGTGAATAACAGAGGCACTTCACAGGTGCTAGCTTTGTAAAAATTATGCAAACATATTTCAGTTGAAGTATCCTTGAAATAATGAAGTAAACAAGGACTGATACTGTTACATTTAATTAATAGGAGCAGGTTGAGATTGTTCCATAATTACCCACAGATTCCCTCACCTCACAACTCTGCCACTGGTTGGGGATGCTGGGTCTCAATTTCTGATCACACACCACCCTCCTCATTTCCTCCACCGAAGGGTCTGAAGGCACCAGGTCATAATAAGGCAGCTGGAAATCTTCATGAATCCCTGTGAGAGGTGGACAAGTCCCCGAACACCAAGGTGTATGAGATGTATAATGTATAAATAAATGTATAATATTTGTCATCAACATATCAATTGGATGCAATAAAGGCAATTTAACTCATTCACTGCCAGCCATTTTCAAATCAGGTAATTCCACAATGCCAGAGTTTTTGAGCATTTTCACTCATTTTTGAAGAGCCACAGAAAATTGTGTGTTATGATCATATAAACTTCGACCTACCAAAACTATTATTACATTATAGAGTTTGTCCAGAGTGAAAATGGAAGGTAGGATATATGTAATTGTTAGCAGACCTAGGGTCAGTCAGTTTTAACAAAGATACATGCCTGGAAGTAGCAGCACAATGGATTTTACTGCCATTGGACAAAACCACTTCCTTCCAAATTCAATTGACTCAGATTCACCCTGTTTCTCACTTATAGTTGGATCTATTTTGAGCAAAAGTGCAGTTCAGGAGCTCTTTTATTAAGCTGTTACCTCTAACGGAGCACCTCCGGGCCAGTTCCCAGAACACCAGCCCCAGAGAGTAGATATCCGCCCGCTTAAACGACTCAAAGCAGTTCATGTTAATGGTGTCATCTAGAATCTCAGGAGCCATGTACCTGCAGGAGTACACACACACACACACACACACACACAGACACACAGACACACACTCCTTTAATGAACTTAAACACATACATCGGGGTCATGCATTTACATTAAGCCCTGTTTAACGTGTGCTCTCCTGCCTAAAGGTAAACAATGATACATCTGTCCATTAGAAGATCGGGGTCGAGAGTTCAAAGAAGGGGCAGTACACGCCTAGGACATGAGCACACATTTGTACACACACGTGTATACACACATGCACACACACACACAGTAAAACTAAAGCGGCGTGATCCCTGTAGTCAGAGGCATATGGCCTTCTGTAAATAGCAGGTCAGAATGACTCAGTAATGGTGAGCTGATAGCCAGTGTTTTCTTTTTTTGTGCTCACTGAGCCACAGGCCTTTCCACTGGGTGCAGTAATCGCCAGTGAACTTTACAAATAATGTTACCAATGTAGGTTTATATAAGACATTTTGTGGCTGTTCTTGCATTTTTTCATTTACTTATCTTCTTATGCCAATAGAAAACATGTCAAATATAAAGATACAGGAAAGCCCTATAAAAGAAATTGAAAACGTGTTTTTGGAGCAAGTTTGGTGACAAATTTAGGGTTTACACTATGAAAATTGGCATTTTTGGCCTTTTTTACCACATGACAAATTTGTGTTTTTTCACAATTTGCGGGTGCTCTTGGCAAGTAACCCCGGCAATTTTGGGGAACTGCATAGAGTTTCTGTTTTTTATTATAATAATAAATTATATATGATTAGAAATAGTCGTAGGATTGGTAGGATTACTATTGCTATCACTATTATTAACACTGTTAGCATTAATAATAATAATAATAACAATAATAAGCTTATAAGGATATGAATATGCCTAAATCTTCGGTTGTCTTCAATAAATCACAAAAACGGCGTGAGGTACGAGAGTGAACCCAGCATCGCGTGCAATGTTGTTCCTATTCAGTCTATGATACTTATCAAGAGGACTTAATAAAACCAGAATGTCAATGCTTCGTTTTAACAAAGGTTTAATAAATATCTATGATTTTTAACGCAGAACTACCCACAAAGACGACCCACGTGTAAACGCTTTGGACAAAATAATTACTGCCCCCACAGGTGAATACACAAAACTACACACTGGGCAGCAGACAGTTCAGAGCGCATTTGTTTATCCAAGATTTAAACATGTGTGGATGAGGCTTAAGTTACTTATCAATAGTACTGATACCCCAGAATTTGTGTGTATAGTCTAGTAAATTTCATATAAATATTTGATTGGATTGGATTTAACTTTCCTCTGGGATCAATACATTTTTTGATCCTATTCTGAATCTGATAAGAAGAGACTTAGTAGGATATTTTCCCATGTTTGTCTCATCCTAAAATCTGTAATAAAATGTTTTTAAGTTCTTAATCTTAGTTATATAATATTAATTCATATAATTCACTGAGAGTGATTTTGGTCCTATTCATTCAGTGGGTTTTCTCTTTGTTAAGCCCAGAAATATGCTTGAATCCAGTAAAGTCTTGATTTATCAGTGTTCACAGTGGAAAAAAGAAAATTTCAGACCTCTTGGTGCCCACTCTGTGGTTGGTTGGGATGTCGATGGTGTTGGTGGTGGTGTCGTGTTTGACAGCCAGTCCCAAGTCAGCAATAACTGCAGTACCATTCTTCTTCACCAGGATATTTTTAGACTTTATATCTCTGTGAGCAATAGCTGGCTTTCCTGAAATACAAACACACATAGACAGTAACAGGTCATTTTGTGCATGCCCAGTTGAAGTGATGCTACAGCTCCTTGCTATTGCCCAGCATGATAATTTAGTTAAAACCCCCCACTGGTTTTAATCTTGTTCATCCGGGGTATTTGGACACCATGAAGAACTCCAACTGAAAACCGGTCTGTAAGCTCCTCAGATTTCATTTTAGAACCACACACTTCTCGGCAAAAAAGCCAAATATAGGAACTTTTATATCAAATCAAATATAGGAAAAACTGCCAACAGTATTAATTTATTTATGTGAAATCAATCTGATCAGGCTCTAAGAAACAGCTACTAAAAAAAGCTTTAGTCACAAACAACAAAGACATCCAGTTAAGGAGATTTGTCACCTTTATCAGGTAGCAGGTTAAGCAATCAAGCAGTGCAGCTGAATCTATTTTGACACAGGTTTTTAAAGAGGATTTACCACAGAACCCAGAGCAGACTTCCGACCTGAAAGTGGACTGAGCCTGCACAGTATGAGGGATGATGTCTCAAACTTAAAAAAACAGCAGGTGGTTCCACAGCTCCTCGCTCTCATAAATACACATGCTTACAAGATCTGCACATTTTTCTAATAATAATCCATAGCATGCTGGAAAAGGGATGCAGGGAGTTCACTTGGTTCAAAATTATAAAACCTTTATACTACATGATTCAAATATGTCAGTTACATACTTTTGCCAATAATTGATTGATTACATGTTTATTAATCATTTGTTCACATGCGAATAAATCACACATTTAGATTTAGAATTCGGTCCTCCTGAAGTAAAAGATGCAAACAAGACATTTTGCATTTCTTCCATGTAGTTGTTTTCCATGTTTTGCAAGCCTGAATGTCCATGCACAGATAAAGGCCCATGCAGCATGATTGGCAATTATGAGTCCATCCTGGAAGTGTGCACTCAGCTTTGCCATTAAAAGGGCAGTTCCAGGTCTCTGCACCATGCCACACTGCACCAGCCTCCTCTCATGGCCAGTCTTTCATAGAGACGTGGGAGGGCACGCTTTACATCTTCAAAAGTTTCTTAAAAGCCTTTATATATAGTGAAATTGCGAAAAGGATGTTGTGTAAATGACAGGATTTTCACTTCCTCCCCCTCTGTCTGGTCTTGCCTAGCCAGACAGTGTCAATCACATTCTGAGCTTCCAGCTTTTGCAAATACTCTGCAGCTCATTTGGAGATTTACTTACATTTACAAATCCTACCAAATTCACCACAGTAAACCCCTACAAATATCACTGGAAAGATATAATGCTGTGCTATGGCTTTTAGGGAAAGTGCAGCCCCAGTGAGTGGCCGGCTGAAGAGATGTGTTATTCTAAGAGAAAGAGGGATTCTAAATGTGGATTTACTGCATATTGCTAAAAGGAATGTGGAACAAGGGTGTAAATCTCAAACTCCACACAAACTGGATTTAGTTTAAATCGTAATAAAAGGATCATTACATTTTTGAGTAGACTCAAACATGATCCATGTTGATTATTGTAGTACAAATCAATCAATTACAAATTATAATTATTAGTTATGTTTTTTAGCATATGGTTTAAAAAAATATGTTTAAATATTTAGGTGTCGGACACTAATGGGCCTGTCTGGCTATCATAGCACATATTTTGCATTTTTTCTACTAGCTCTACAATTTTTATTAATCAGATTATGAGTGAAATTGGTTTAATTGTGTGCTAACTTGTCTCTGATACAGCCCTAGCTCTCTGTCTGTAGTTACCACTCCATTTCGCACTAAAAGTGTATTTAAATTCATGCACTAGTCTGAGGGCAGACAGGAATGGGGGCTTGTGTGTTGTTCAGGTAACTTGAGGCCACTTGGCACACACTAGGCAGCGTGTTATCTAACTTATGTAGGACTCCTTCAGGTCTTGTGGAGTCTGTGTCTCAACAGGTTCGGGTTGTTTTGACAGCACATAATATTAGCCAGGTTTTGTTAATGTCTTGGCAAAAAGATTTATTGATCAACCCTAACAGTGTGGTAACTTTATTGAAGATTATTATAAACAGAAGACTCCAAAATCAGAGCAACTTTATCACTATGATCCGATACACTGTTATGCCCCTAAAATGTAGCAGTGATGTGTAGTGAGTGCCGTCTCACCTTGAGTGCCGATGATCTCCATGTGCAGGTGAGCCAGACCGCTGGCGATGGACAGCGCTAAGACAATCATCCCATCCACAGACACTGTGTACCTGTTCAGGTAATCAAACAGGGAGCCGTGCTCGTGATACTCCGAGACGAGCCACAGCTGAGTCCACGACCCATTATCTACAGAGAGAGAGAGAGGGAGGGAGAGGGAGGAGATAGAGAGAGAGAGGGAGAAGAGAAGTTTAGAGAGAGAGAGAGAGTGAGAGAGAGAGAAGAGAAGTTTAGAGAGAGAGAGAGAGGGCGCGATAGAAAGAAGAGAGAGACAAAGAGAAAGAGAGAGAAGAAAACGAAGAGAGAGAAAGGAGAAAGAAAGAATAAAGAAAGAAGGAAATAAAAAATATTACATAATAATAATAATAATAATAATATGCAGCTATAAGCTATAAGCTAACAGTTAAGCTATGTTAATTGCTGCAGAGATACCTGTCTATATATTATTTTTACAAATATGTAAAAATTCTGTTTATTATTTTTCTAAACAAATCTCTCTCTTTCTCACTCTCTCTCTTTCTAGAATAATATAGTATTGTATTGGTTTTTGAACACATTTCTACTTAAATAACCTAATCCCTCAGAAGAATTGATGCATGTTTATACTATATCACTAAATCCTCTGCAGCAATCAGACTGGGATCTGGGAATGTGAAGGCCAACTAAAACATAAACAATGTTTGCAGCGTGGCAGGGTGCATTATCCTGCTGAAAGAAGCCAATGACATTCTGAAATACTGTTGCTATGAAGGGATGTACATATATTTAGGTAGATAATATAGATCTACATGAATGCTATGGAACCAAGTTTTCCAGGAAACATCCTGACATTACTTCATACCACATATTTCTGATGTATAGCTGTTCATTGTAGGTAATTTCAGTGAAGGATAGGCATCAGAGTGGGCACCCCGATCAATTTGTGCTGCAAAATGTGATGCAATGTGTTCTGACACTTTTCTATAATAGCGAGCATTAACATTAAGAACTTTGTGTTACAATAGATCTTCTGTTTGCATCCTTCTAAAACCCAAACTGGTCTGCCCAGTATCTGACAGCTGCTACTGTAAGCATGAAAATATCATTTTCTTCACCTGGCAGGTGTTCTAATGTTGTGGCTGATTTGTGTATTCAATGTATACACACTGCAATTGTGTACACACTTCATCCAGTTATTCAATTGTATTCTGTAACCCTTTAATCCTTACTAGGGTCACCCAGAGCCTGTATGCTCTTCATTATAATATAATAATACCTATAACATTTAAATTTACACCTTTGGAAGTTGGATTTCCCCCCAGTGAGTTACAACTGAATTCCAGTACAGAAGGTGAATTAACTGATGGAAATGGCCATGTTATCCACTATGGTATGTGTGAGTACCTTTGTTGTCGGCTGCAATGAAGCCCAAGATGTTCTCGTGCCGTAGCATGATGGTCTGGTAAATTTCGGCCTCGCGGAACCAGGAGCGTTCGTCTCGAGAGGAGAAAATCTTCACTGCCACATCCTCGCCCCGCCACTTCCCCCTCCAAACCTCTCCAAAACGGCCCTTCCCAATGCTCTCCTGCAGCACGATGGTCCGCGCTATCGTCCTCTGCACCAGCAGCGGCAGTCCTGGGACAAACACAAACACAGACACACACACATTCAGTTCAAGTACACATACCCTGTCTATGAATGACACACAGGTAAAGTATAAGCACAAATCAACTCATTGGAAAACGGCCAAGGTGCTGTAAATCACACTTGAAGTCAAACACCTGTTATATATCCAGGTATTCGGAATGTACTGTGTACACTAGCAGACCCAAATGATACGAATGTGTGTTTTTTCTTTCCAATGGGTAGGAGTCTGCGTAAGGAAAGACCCTCATTAAGGCCTGGTGTGCTGCTCAGAATTTCTACTATAAGGTTAAAGACGCACAAGCTTTTGTGAGTAAGCCCATGACATAGATTGTACAGATTTATTAGAAACAGTAATAAGAACTACTCCATATAGACAAAAGTATGTTCTTTAAATTAAAGCCAAAATATAATCACCATATATATTCTTTGGCATCACTTTAACAATTAATTTCTGTAATGTCCACACATTTCCCAAAGACCAGTCAACCCACTGACCCCAAACCTAGGAACCCAGCTACAGTTGCAGTTACACCAGCGTTTTGCAGCACATTCTCATTATTTGTTATGTGATTTGTAGAAAATAGTTCATACAATGTGCTACAAGTTTGCTACCACTAGTGGTATTGCGAGCACAGGCCTCTTAAGCTGCTGCTTGACTACCATTCATGCCAAAACGCAACTGGAATTGGTATCTGAGGTATGTGTTTAAACAGACAAGATGTTCGCTAACATCTGTTAATCCAAGGAACTTTTACAAAAGTTTGAGGGTGATAGTTTACATTTGAATTATGGTTACCAGCAGTTTAGAGAAAACATAAACTCCTGCATTGTGGTTTGCCTGCTAAAGCACATATATCTTCTCTCTATTTCTCTTTCACTTCCGTCTCTCTTTACCTGATCCAGAGCCGGATGTGCTCATGTCATAAATGAGTTCTTTCAAGCATTTCTCAGGTGAGACGAGACTCTGATCGTCCAGCGGTTCCTCCGGGTCCTGTTTCCGGCCTTTACTGTGCACACACCGCTGACTCTGCAGGGCACACAGTCCCAGAACAACACCCACACACAGCAAGCATGACGGCACCAGGATCACAGCGGCTAACTCCAGCCGGCCCCAGCCTGAGCTGTCAGGGGATGTTTCTGTTCCACACACACAAAAACACACAGAAAACAATCTTCAGTCATTCTGTGTATAAAGTGACGGTGTAATAAATGAACACCTAACATAACAGAGCGTGGAAGAAGTGCTTCATTTTCTTAATTAATCTGTATCACATGCAGAACATTCCTGGAGGAATTTGCTTTTGCTACAACTGAACAGACATACAGAGACACAAACACAATGATATAAATGTAAATTATAGTCCAATTAAAATCAAAATAAAATTTAAAATGCTTGGTGCTAAATACGCTATGTCATGTGCACAAAAAGCTCTGGTCAGTAAGAGAGGTGAGGTATTGTACTAGATAACACAAATAGTGTTTTGGAGATAAGATAAGATCAAACTTTATTAGTCTAACAAGTGGGAAATGTGCATTGCTATGGCAGAAAGTGGACAGAATAAAGGTAAAAGCAGAAAAACAATAGAATAAAGCTAAACAACACAAGAAGTAGAAATAAAAAGTAGGATAAATTCCATTTTTCTGATGCACTCCAGATTATTTCTGTTATGTTATATAATAATGACAAAAAACTTCAAGATCATAGTTTAAAGGACCATCAAAAGTGATGTTTCATCTTGTTTAGAGCATTAAAAACACAGTCGCCACATACACTGTACAGAGATACAGAGGATTACCAGAACGGTTGTGTTCATGTACAAAAACACAAACAAACAGGGTTTACTCATTAATTCACAAAGGCCCAACATGGCTAAAGGTTTTTACATCAACCGCAAAGAAGGTCCTGATCAAAATCTCCTCATTGGAGTGCTTTATAAACTAAAGGGCCTGAAATATTACACTGAACAAAATCATATGGAGTGAAGAGACAGAGATAACAGTTAGCACAAAGGACAATGTGCCCTCTAGTGCTGGCTTCCTGTAAGTGTGTGTCTCTGGCTGCGACTCCCTGTCAGTATAATGTTATTAGATATGGAGTTGATAATTAGTATTGAGTGAGCAGGACTGAGTGCATGGAGCCAAAAACGATTTCAGCCTGCCCGGGCGGTGCTAGTGCGAATCAGACGTCCGATTGTGAAACAGCTTGTGTATGTGAAAGCAGTTCCTTAAAAAAAGAAAACGCTAAGCTGCTAAAGCAGAGCCAAACAGGGCAGAGTGTGGAAAGCAATGAGTCTGAAATACACTGGAAGACTTTTATCGAAGGTCTCCCTTCATTAGAAGACCACTGCAGGTCATATAGTATTAAAAGGAAATGTAGCAGCATCCCAGGATTCACCATGAATAAATACAGCCTCTCAAATGGCGCACCATCTAAGCATTGACCCTATCATCAGAGATCACAACTTAGATTCCAAGAGAGCATGACTGGGTTCATTCTCTCTCGCCCTCCAGACTCCTTTCTCCTTCAACACTCCCCCAATGAGGCTGTTCTAGAGACAGACTGAAATCAGGTGGTAGAGCTTCTTGGTACCACAGGGGGAAATGAAAATAAGCAGTGAATAGGCCATTATAAAATTGGAAAGAAAAACCAAAAGAAAGCAGTGTTTTCATCACATGTCTACTGTTTTTCATTTAAACAACTTAATAATATAACTGTAACTAATTGTTATAATCACTTTAAATGCAAACAATCATTACTGCAGCAAAAACTAACAAGAACGACCTTTAAAAAAGGAGTTATATGTTAAATAAAGAACTGGTTGAAGTTATTTTCCAGACCTCTCCTTGATGACCCCACTGAAACCGTCATAATCGTTATTTTTATTAGCATTTTTATAAGCAGAACACCATGAACAACACTTTTGCATTACACCGTGTCCCCTAAAGTGACTTTATGGCTTGTTTTATTGCTATGGCTCCTTGACAACGAAGAATAAAGATACGGGTATATGTTATGTTGATGTCATGGACAATTTTACATGAGCAAAATCATCCATTACATAGTATTTCAGTACGGACATGAATGTACAAACTTTAATCAACTCACAGAACAAGACTCATTCAGTGAGAAGTCTGGAAGGCTGGACAAAGTGCAGTGGGAAATAAAAACATCAAACAGAGCTGTAAAAGAAACCCAAAGATCAGTACTTGATCTCGATAATGCTCGTATGGCTGAATGCAATCAAATCCTCACTGCAATGATCCAACATGTAGTGTTATGCCCCTCCAGCAGAGTTGAGGCAGTTACTGCAGCAAAGTGGAACAGACTCCCCTGTTAATACGCTTGATTTCAGAAGAAAATTTGGACAGGCAGTTTCTATACACATTCATACATAAAGGCCCAGTGTCTCCACTTATAGAACCAGCCTAAACCTAGAATAAAAATTATTTCCAAAAGCGATTCACCGTAAACACTATGATTTAGTTTAAACTAAGCATAATCCACATGTGGGAAACTGGTCCACAGCGCGCCTGAACGAATGCTTTTCCCTCACACCTAATTATAATAACTACAGCTGCCTTTTCTCCAAATGTGCTTTCAGACCATAAAAGATTTCTGTAGCAAGGCAGTAAAATGAACCATTTGCTTCCTGGTGCTTGAAGATTGTATTGCTTTAAACTGACAGCATTTAAAAAGGAGTATCACTAGGCACCAGTTTTGCTATTCCAGGTCTCAGTATTGAAAGTTGATGGAAGCAGAGCCGCCCTGATTACTTGACGGTATCACCTGGACAAACACAGCCAAAGCAAAGCACTCAGCAATTCCACAGGGAAGGAGAGTGTGTTCTAAATTCAAGCCAGTTATTTAAGATCCAGTCAAAGACCTAAACAGCCTTATCAATTGGGAACGCATCCAATTGGCATTAATAATTGCCATTATACAGAAAAGTTTCCCCAAATTTTTATATATTACATTCAGCAACAAAAGACCACCGCTCCAACAGGAGGCCATGGATGACTGCGGTGATGCACATGTTGCTGAGAACCTGCGACCTAGTAAATCTGCCATCCTGTCTCAGAAAACCAGAGGAGTAAAGAACACACATGCTCAGAAAGCGCACCGTCACAAGCAGGACACTCGCCACACACAACAAAAGTTATAGGGCAACAGGCCATCTCCAATCACAAAACATCTCATGTCCAGTAAAGTGGGTGTCTACTGGCATTTCAACCATATACACCGTGGAACCAAACAACACTTCTGTAGGAGCACGGTGCACAATGAACTAAAACAGAATATCACAAGAACTCCACCTGCCTGTGACTGAATCCCACAAACCAGATGCTCTTATTGATCAAAGCTAACGTGAGTGGAGCTTAATTAACCCACAAAAGGCTGCTGAACCAGACAACACACCTGGCTGAGGGTTCAGACCATGTGCAGATCAGCTATCGGATGTTCTCACAAACATCTTTAATAGCTCTCTGAACAACAGTGTTCTTTAAAACCAAGAACATCATCCCGCTGCTCAATAGCTTGCCCCCCATTGCACTCACACCCATGAGTATAAAGTGCTTCTAGATGCCCATTACAATGCACAAGATGACCCAGAAACATCAATCAATGGACCCTGTAAAGTTTGCACATCCACCGTTTAAAGGATGATGGCATCACCACCACCCTTCATAGACTTCAGTTAAGCACTATTCATCCTTAGAAAAGCTAAAATATCCGGTGCTGAATGTCCACCTCAGCAACTGATCTTGGACTTTCAGACGAGGAGACCTCAGTCAGGACCTGGGTGAGCACCAGATCATCCACATCATCACATTCTCTAATGATGCAGCTGTGGTGGGACTGACCAGTGGGAATGAAGAAGGACCCTCTTCACATCAGGCAAAAGATTCCCCTGAACTCAATATTATTTCACTAGGTATGTTGTAGTGCCATGCATAAAACTACGTATTAATTTTGTATGGATACACCACTATTTTACAACATCTACTCGACGATATAGTATAAGTCATAAGGTTTGAGACATGGTGAAAGGGAAACATGGCATGTTTAAATGAATCACTGCATTTAAATACAAACAGTGCTCGACTCCTGGGGCCAAGGCTAATAGATTACGGAACACTATAAGATTGTGATACTGAATATTAGTATTTTTTTAAAGTGCCTGTAATCTTTACATATAAATGACTGTAACCTATTTTAAGGTATCAAAACAAATGAAGATAAATCACCAAACAGAGCATTTCAGCACTGTGATGTGTTCAGAGCAAACGGCCAGGCCGGTCCAAACTGGACCCTGAGGTGTCCCTCTCCCCAAGGGCCGCGCTGTTGCTGCATCTGCACAGGGTCACCAGCGAAAGACAGAGGCAAGTGTTTCAAAACACATTCCCTCCCCTTTCTCCCAGAATGCAGTCTGGCAGCCAGCAGAGTCAGCCGGGACACAGCGACAGCCTGCACATCAACATACACCCCTCCCAAGAACAGTCCAGAATTAGCAGCAGTGTTGGGCAGGTACCTTTAAAAAAGTAATTAGCTATAGTTACTAGTTACTTCTCTTAAATAGTAATTGCGTTAGTAACTGAGTTACATCATTATAAAAGTAACTAATTACCAGGCAAAGGAATTATTGCGTTACTTAAAAAAAATCTCATTTAATATAACTATAAAATAAATATAAAACATTGTACACTGATCACCAACGCAGAGAGACGCTTTTTTCCTGGGCAGAAGCTGCACGTCACATAAACATTTTTGCCTTTAACCTCAGCGAGGGAAAAGTAGCGCTCGAACTTCCAGTTTGGAGTAGCTTCCTTTGACTGACCGTGTGTTTGCTTGTGTGCGAACGCCCGCACTACTCTGCCTCTGATGGGCAAATCATGGATATTTACTCAATCTAAGCCAATCATCGCATTCTCAGTTACACCACGTGTACAGACACACCAATCATCATCACTGGTTATGTGTTCCGCCCCGAACACACACACACCCCAGAGAAAGTGAGGTCTGGCTGAGAGAGACGCTGCTCGCATGAAAACCGCTTTAGTGTTCTCAGTTATAGTAATAGACATTTTATTGTCAGTAACGGTAACGACTTTGTAACGGGGGAAGCAGTAATTGGTTTGATTACTTGATACTGAAAAAAGTGTTGCCGTTAGTAACGCCGTTTATTTATAGCGCCGTTATTCCCATCACTGATTAGCAGATACCGTTACTGTAGCACTACAGCAACATTGCTTGTGTCTATAATCACATAATCACAGGTGTGATGAAGTCCTAAAACCAAGAAAGTGAGATATTTTGTGCAACAGATATTGGCGCAACTGACAGATATGTGTTAATAGTGGCCTACTCTACACACTACTCTGACTTCAAGGGTGTTAAAGGTAAGCTAAAGGTTTTGTTGAAAGCTCAGTTTAGTTCTCATGTGTGGACTCCAGGCTAAAATAGCAGATTGTGTTGCTGCTTCATTACTCTGAATGTAAAGGCAATAGTTTTAGCATTTCAGCCTCTCGTCAATTGGCTGAAGAGTGACAGAATAGCTGTGGTTGACTTATGAGCATTTAGTCACGTGAAAACTTACTTCACCGCCCACAGCCGCTGCTGATGGGTCGTGCTGAAGTTTGGTCAAACAGCTGCCTCGTTCTGTAACTGTGTAGGTGGATCCTTTGAAAACAAAATTATGCAGCTTTTGGACCATCGGTGCTGTGATTCAGAAGACTGGTCACTTCACTAGTAACTAAGTGCTTCCCCTTTAATCTGCATCAGCAGCATTTAATAAAGAAGCTTAATTATAATGTTTTCTTTTCCGCTCACACGTTCCCCCCCCCCCCTTTCTGCTTCAGTAAACAAGCCCTGGCAACGGTAACCACAGAAACAGGCATTAGAGCTCTGATGCAGAGAGGAACTACCAAACAGAAAGTGAGTCTCTTTAGTCACGGCGCCGCTCGCCCACAGAGCAAAATCTATTAAAGCAGAACGGGAAGTTTGGGATTTTGAACAACTTTCCACTGGGATTCTGCATTTTCCTTCAAAGTTGCCCAAGGATGCAAAAACATAAGAGAAAAGTGTGTAATTATGTGCATGCATTAAAATTTCCTTCGACTCCCTGTCTCGCTTTCATGGGGCATTGAGATTGACTGGCCCACGGCTGCAATGTCAATGGAGCAGAAACTTTGATTAAAGGAATACTTCAGAGATTTCTATGCAATTCTCTACATACTCCAAATATAATTGAACAGTCAAGATGTGTTTTCTTCTATGCTTTTGCACAAGCGCACCAAGTAAACAGACAAAAGCTGTTGTGCATTTTTAAATATAACAGCATGTCATACAGTGTCACAAACCAGGACGTTTTGAGATTACCTAACAACTTATTCATATGTGATGATTACAATATAGTTTAGATGGTGTTTATAATCCCCAGTTAACCAAACCAGCTTGGAAAGTGGACAACAGACTGACTGGCAGTGCGCATTCGATTTTTTTGATACACAGTCCCGAGAAAAGCCCCATATTTCAGGTGTTAAATGTTCAAAAATATATGTTCACATGAGAACACAGAGAAGTAATTTGTGTGAAGATACATGACACTAAACTACAAGCAATCACAAATTTTACCCCCAACATGTAAATAAAAAATAACATGTAAAAAGGCAAAACCCATGCTAATACTTCAGTAAGAGTTATTTAAAACTAATGCACAAAATTACCTCACTGTGTTAATAAGAATGTGTTTGATTTGATCACGTTTGTGACATATTCCTTGTATTTGTACATGACACCAATACCACCTCGTCCCATTCTCCCAACCCAAGGTCTTTGGCCCGGAGAGCTACTGCAACTGCTGAATCACTTTTCACAACAACGATCTAAAAGCAGAATCTCCACTCGACAACATAGTCTCCATCGCGGAGAACCGAGCTCTTGATCTCTAGCTGTGCAGCTTATTATACTATCCGTCAGCTGACACTTGGGTGTGGGGCTTTAAGACAGAAATATTTGATGCAGCCTAAAAATGTTTACACGCCCCCTTCCCTCCCAGCTCTCCAGGTCAACAAATAGTCTTCTGAAGTGAAATAATACAAAACCACAGGTCCAATATTAACCTCTAGTATAACACTGTACCTCCATATTGCCATCAGGTCCACATTTAGAGAAATGTGTCCTTTAAAAAGCAAACTGCGTTATCATTTCTTATCTATCTCTTATATGATAATTTCACAAAGGATGTGCTAAAGTAGCCTTCAATAGACTCTTGCACTGCTAATGTCTCTGTTCTGGTCTTGCGGAGTCTATGCCTCAACAGATCAAATCTGTATTGCTGGCACAAAACATTATGATGAATATAACTATAATTTTCAGAATGTTCTCAATGTGTAATTGCATGCAACATTGCTTGAATACTTACCTGAATGATTCTATGTGTGAATAACTGTTCAAGTAATTGAATAATTCCATCAGTGCAGAATTTCAATACATAAACCTTTAGCCTTGATCAACAGGCATGAATGTTCTAAAATCAACACTGGCAACATTATTTTCCCATGCATGTTATTGACACATTCAATCTATAACTGCTGGTAAATACAAGCCACATCCACTCCCAGTTTGCAATTTAAAGGTAAAAAGACTGTTGTAAAATGGAAAGACATTGTAAAATGGAAAGTGACCATTTGTCATAATCGAACACACCACAGCACACAGTGTGACCAACAGTGCTTGCTTAAAGGTACATTATCCTTGTATTAGAACCCACAGCTTTCTGATCACATGGGCATCTCCCTAACTCCTAGGCTACAACAGTCAGTCTTGTGTAGGTGTGGCCAAATGTTGACTGGTTCTCAACTGATTCAGAGCAGTCCACCTGAATCCCTCACAACAAAGCAGAGGGAAAAGGCAATATAAAAAGATATTAAAGTTATTTTCATCATTATGCAACCCATTTTTTGTTTGTACATAGACAGTCACTGTGTGTAATATGCCAGAGGAAGTGTGTTGTGGTATCACGCTGGAGTGAAACGAGTTTATTGGGGTCAGGGAACAATGTCATCATCTCGTCATCTGTAATATCATAATGCCAGAGCCCAACTGTGGAAAGTGTATAGCGTTCTGTTTAGCCTCGGATTAGCATACATCTAATCCAAACTGTAATAAATGAAAACGTTTATCTCTGGGGCACTAACCCTGTAAGCCAGGAAGGTCAACCCATGACATTGTGTTTACATAAAATTCTTCGAGGTGAAAATCTACTTCAGTTGAAAACTGGCGATGTTACAGAGCTAGTTTTTGTTTTGTACTACTGGGGTATTAACATCAGATTAGTTGATTCATTGGTCATTTTTCTGTCACAGTTTTGCTAAAAGGTGCTTTCCATATCAGTTCAACACAGAACACACCTTTTTTTCTTCAAAAATATGAAAAATATCAATTTTGGCTGTACCGAAATACAATATTGATCCTATACAACACTCTAATTTATACCCACACTAATTGGTAGATATATTTTGAAGACCAAGGCAACAGATACCTATATTCAAGTCTAAACTAGCTTTATACATTAATTTACCTGTAAAACTAAACAGCAATACATGCCACAGTGGCCACATTTTACATTTTGACAGCAACAGCAGCAAACCAATAACTGCAACTAAAAATGTACCCACTGTGTCACACTGTCTACGAATAAAATATGACAAACCAGACGCTGTGGAACATAGACATTAACCAAAGAAGTGCAAGACAACACATCACCACCCACATGTTTGACTAATTGCATTAGATTCTATGCTTGATTAGTCTCCTCAACACAATCTCCCTATAAGGCACTGTGGACCAGCTTCAACTATAATCACTCTATCATTAATTATTGGTACAAGGGAGGGTTTGAATCAGATGATCTAGTGCATTAGCTCTGGCCTATCCTCCCCAGCATGGTGTACCTGCCAAGCAGGCATTCAGTCAGAGGCTGTGCACTCCCCCGCTGGGTCGTGGTACGGTATTAATAACCCTTGGCAGGGAGATTGCAGTGCTTGCCTGCTCGTAACCCTAGCAGGATATTATGTCACAGCACAACCGAGGAGGATCAACGCCTCTATCGTCTGGCAGGGTAGCAGTCTGAGACCACATATGCCCACACAAATACACACACAAACACACACAAACACACACAAACACACACACACACACAGATAGAAAATCCCCCTTTGAATGCTACTGAAATTGGAATGCCTGTTGAGCGTACATCTGACAAAGCTTAAAGCTTGAGCATCTACTAGGTATTATAATTCAGATATAGGTTGGTCAGTATATCTGTTTCACAGTTCTTTGCATCGTATAGGACTAGCACATACACAGTCTTCATCTAAGGGGTGAAAGCACTGATGAGACATCTGCACAAAAATGTAAGTATTACATTACAAATATGTCTGTAATATACTGTATGTTTATACTGTTTATTAGTAAGGTAAAGTATTTATAAGCACTAAATATTAGTACAGCATATTATATTTTAGATATTGTCATTTTAAAATAGATATAAATGAAAATGCGATTAAAGAAGAATAGCAGCAGGATATAATTACATGTTAGATGTTGCTCAATGGTGAGTTGTGGTACATTTTGGACCAGTCTGTGGGCTACTCATGTGGTCCTTGGGGGCACCCTGGTGCCCGTGGGCACCACGTTGGTGATCCCTGTTTTATATATATATATGTGTATGCGTATGTGCCTGCATGCATATCACCATATTAAGGTATGTACAATATATATTTTTAATCAGTATAAAACCATGATAAAATATATAAGATATATAAGATTGCCACATGCACTTCGAAGCAAGTGAGTGATAATTTTGGCTCGCAGTTTGAACACAGATTTTTTTTTTTGCTTAGTTATACACTACGTGAAGCCAGTATTGATTACTAGGTAAAATTCAAATGCATTTTTTGAAATACCTTGTAACAAGTTGTCGAGATATACTTGTGAGCTACCTGCCACTACACACTCCTTAAAAGTGATGTTCCCCGACGGCTGTGTTCCAGACTGTCCACTGCTACACTTGGTGAGTGGGAAAAAGTTCTATAAGCCTCATAACTCCAGTGACAACCAGTGGATGCCAAACACAAACTGGGTAACTGGTGACTTCTGGTGTAAAGACAAAACTGTACATTTGATTACTGGATGAATCTTTCCTTGTAGTGACACTACTATTATATAACCGATATACCAGTTCCACATGCAGGATGAAGGGTCTGTCAGAGTGTGGTACCTTGATGCAGGTGGAGAGTCTCGTTGTTGCAGAAGTCGGTGAAGCAGCAGTTGCGTTTGGAGACGTTCCTGGAGCTGTAGCAGAACACCTGGCCCTTCAGCTCACTGGGAGAGAGGCATGACTTCACAGCCTCTTCTTTCCCATTAATCAGCATCACTGAGTTCCAGCAGGCACCCTCAGCCTCGGCTTCACAGATGTGACTCGCACACAGATGACACACACACTTAAGGGCTGCAAAAACACAATGAAAACAAACCTATTAAGTGGGGGATATTCTACTATTCATTCACTCAATAATAAAGTCATATAAAAAAGTAAAACTGCATGTTGTTAGTATACTAAGTGGAAAAAAGTACATATTCTCTAGAGGGAAAAAACGAAAAATACATTTTTTGCAATTTTTGTGCACAATATCTATTTACTCTTTAGTTAAATGTGCATTCAATGTAAGAAATTAAACAAAAAATATAAAATGTGAAAACTTTTGGACAGCCTACACTTTGCAAACAGCAAATTGTGCATTAGAATGTATTAAAGTGGGTGCTCATATTTTCAAATTTTCCACTTACAAAATGAGCAAAACATGAACTAGAGTGTTATCAGAACCAGTACCTCCCCTGGCATTGCGTTCTTCAGAATCATTTTGTGGTCACATTATTTTTGATAACTTATATTTAAATAAATGAGAACTTAAAAATATCCAATGTATTTTATATAGTTTTTTTAAAGATGATACAAATGGTAGGTTTAGATGATTAGGATAATTAATTAATACTGCTATTTTCTATCGTCCTCTAGATGGATACAAGGATATCCAATTCATTATCAATTCTAATTACTGTATTACTGTTATTTCATAAAAGCCATGTACTTTAATACAAACAGTAATCTGTTTATCATCCTGGAGACATTTCATGGTTTTATTTTTTAAATTTATTGGTTACAGATTTCTAAACATACTTGTGCAAAACCTTTATTATCTGAATGGGATTTTCAAGCATTCTATACTATGAATATTCACACATTTTATTTTGTTGATTTACCAAGGCCACTACAATCTAGGTAACAGGTTTGATGAGGATAATTATTCCATACAAAACTGTAAATTCTACCTTTTTGTAATTCTGTTCCAGAATTTGAATGTTCCCATCTATTTTAATTGTAAAAGAAATCGTTACCCATTACCCTCCATTAATGACAAACGATGCACCCATTGATCTCTGTTCCCTGTGGCCAATACTAAAGCATCAGACTTGATTTTCCAAAACATTTACAGCACTATAATCATCATAAGGTTTTTAAGTATCACTCTTAATGCTGTGTTCACTCATGGTGGTTTTGATTTTGGAATATTAGTTGTTAACCATATTTTGAAATCTGTTTTCCACAGCCAAATAAACTTTCTCTCCTGCTTTGAGGTCCAGGCATTTCGCCACACTCTGGCCTAAAAGCTGTGAACACTGCAACAAACAAACCAAACCTCGCTCTTAAAAAATCACCTTCCATTCTACTAACAGCCACAACTAACAGCCATAAATAGATACCATCACGACAGGAATAATCCTTTTAACTTCTATTTTCCTTAACTGTCCAGTGGCCAGTGGCTCCTTGAGCGGACGTTTTTTAGGTTACGTAACTGGGTCCATGCTCTTAGACTGCAGGGGAAAGCTGTGTAATACAGCTTAAGCTAACACCGTGCTAATCTCAAGCTGCTCTCAGTGCACCTGTCCCGCTTTCACAGGCAGTGGCGTCTATACTCTGCTTTCTGAAGAATCTAGAAAAACAGGTAGAATGTCATGTTCTACAAAACATACCTTTTTTTTATCATTTAAAGAGTTCTCCCCACAATACATATTCTCTACTTTGTTTATATGTCAGTTCGGACAGCTTACTCAGACGGGTTAAAGTGTAAGGTGGAGGCACAAAAGAGGCAAATAAATGTCATCACGCATAAACAAGGCGTGATCTAATAACACCATTCTGTCCTCATGGTTGTACTGTAATATAATTCCGATTACTAGTCTCAGCTAGTTCGGTTCAGATGGTCAACAAGACCATAAATATTCATGCAACGCCAAAAAAACGTTGTGCTCTAACAATTTTTGCAGATTTTTTTAATCACATCAGGCAGGATCTCAGCTGCTTACAGAACGACTGACCGGAGAAAAACATCATCTGGATATAAATAACAATGAACTAACTGGTCTCAATTGTAAATAATGAATTAATCTACCTTCATGGCAAAATTCAATTTTAGAAATTGTATTTTTGAATACAAAAAAAGATTTTGAATTGCATTTTTATCAAGAACACACAATCTCAATGGGAAAAAACGGCCTATTTCCTGTAGAATGCCCCCTCTCTGTTGGTGTTATTGTGTAATGGGGAGTCCTGGCTAGTGCGTGGACCTGGAGAACAATTTGGGCAGAAAAAAACACCTTTTGTCCAGAATTATGTTTGTAATCCTCTGCAATGACAATCTAAATCCTTTTTAGAAGCATTCTTTTATTCTTGGCACATTTACTGCGCTCTTGCTAAATTATGTTATGGTTTTCTGTACCACAGCCCATCAAAATGTTTTCTTTACATTCCAGTGGCAGGAAAGAGCCCAGAAATGTTGTGAATACCAAGAAAAAGCCTTTTGTACATCAACAGCTTTTGGAAATGCCAGCAAAATCATCACCAGTACCTTACCTTCAGATGACTATGGTGATAGATGGTATCATTTATGCATATTAATTAACCATAGAATGAAAACACACACACACACACACACACAAACATATAGACTGTGCAATATTTATCCACTCTTCTTTACAGAAATGTTAAAACTTTGCCAAATTGGAGGGTGAGCACTGGTAGACTGCAATCCTCAAGTCATTCCACAGATTTTAAGTAAGGTTTATGTCTGGGGAATGGCAAGGCTACAAAAGGACATTCACCATTTTCTCCTTCAGTCACTGTGCGGTCAATTTCGCTGTATAATCTAGGTCATTGTTATATTAAGTCATTCTGAAAGTGAACCTTCTTTCCATTGAAAACCTTCTGCCAGACGCCAGCGTTGTTTCTTTAGGAATATTCCCACCTACATTTTTCTTCTATCATGACAAGTCGCCCAGATTTCCTGCTGCAGAACAACACTACCACCTCCATGCTTTACTGTATGATGTTTCTTGGTTGTGATTAGTTACACTTGATTGAGCTGACAAGTATTCAGGAGGGGTGATTATTTATGCATCTTTCAGAACCATTGCTATCATTCCATTTGCATGAGTTGCACTGAATAAATGCAGTTAAATGGATATGTTTATGTGTCTCTTCAAAATGTGAATATTTTAAAGGAGGTGAGTCTTTTCTTTACTGTCTGTATTTCTCAGAATTCTGGTAAACGTTTACAATTGACTCATCAAAACAGCATAAAAACTGTATTTGTAGTTGTGCAGCCATTTTGGAATTTATGTGTATTCTAAAAATACAGGGACAAGACATAAGGTCTTAATTTGGCTAAAATGACTGAAAGATGAAATTTCAAAATTTGAAAAAAAAAAGTAGAATTAAACAGTTTAATAATGTAAAATAAAATATAATCTGTTTATATATTCAATTTTCAATTCTAGAATTCAATCTTCAACCTGATGAATAAAATGTAAAACATGGCTAGCTAAATAAAAACAAAGCACAGCTTTGTAGTTTGAATCTTTAAATTGATCTCCATCACATATTTGGACAGGCCCTAAGTAAACTGACCTGAAATACTATGTCAGTTCTATCCAGTTTCCTTGTTTTTGCTTTTTCCAAATTTCCAAAGCAGATTCCACTGGTATTATTGCGCTGTTGCATTAGTGTGAAAAGCTTAGCCAGTGAATGAGATTCATGCGCCAGTAGCATGTGATTTATATTTTTAAAGCCAGAATATTAAGTTGTTTCCTTCATTCTTGGCAGATCTACCAACCAGGGAGAAAGATCTCTAGTACGAAACAGAAAAAGTGGTAGAAACATTATTAAAGCAATGTACCAGGAGGAATACAAATATTTTGTCTCTTCATCCAAAAGTAACAACATGGAGATAAGATGAGGGCATCAACCTTACAAAACCCAGACAAAATTACTCAAGACTGGTTTCCCAAAAAAATAGACCTGTGAATCCTGATTTAAATCCTACTAAAAATTATGGCAAATTTTGAATCCAAAGGGAATTTTAGACAAATAAAGACTGTTGCTAAGATGAATTTGCTGCAAAAAATGAATGACTATAGTCTTCTCAAAACTAGAACTGCCAAAAATAAATGTATAAAGTACTAATGTTATTTATGGTGTCTTAATATTCTCCCATACACTTTTTTTTTCTAAAATTGTCATAATATTACAACCACCTGATTAATAATGTGTTGTTCCCTGCCAAAACAGATCTCTGTGCTGTGATGTCTGGCACCAAGACGTTAGCAGCAGATCCTTTAAGTCCTGTAAACTGCTCCTTGGATCATAAAAAAATGTCCCATCCATCAGATCAGATTAAAATCTAAAGGATTTGGAGGCTATTTGCCATGTTCCTTATTCCTGAACAGTGTTTGCCACTGCCACTGGAGTACTGTAGCAATAAAGTAGATGATACATTTCAATTTAACATCCACATGAATATCAAGACCAAAAGTTTCCCAGCAGATCATTGCCAAGAGCATCACACTGCCTCCACTGCCTTGCTTTCATTAGAGCACCCTGGTGCCATCTCTTCCCAGGTAAGCAACACATCGGGCTCTTCACATCAGATCGGCCTACAAACTTGCATTGCTTCATGGTCCAAAAATAAAAGTTTAAGGTTTAATGTTACTTGTCATCAGCAGCTGTGTACACATAAAATGTAAGATGTTACAATGTTTTTCCATGAACCATGGTGCAACATATAGCAACATACAGCATTCAACAGAGTGCAGGTTACAAAAAACAGAGGACAATAGACAGACAATAAATAGACAGCAAATGTTGACACTATGTAAACCGTCTGTAGTGATGAGTATTGCACTATAGCAGGCAACACCAAATGGCGGACCGCGGTCAATATAGCAGCTTAACACTAATGTGAGTGGGAAGCTTAGTTTACAAGAACATTTAAATATTGCACTACAAATGTGTTATTACACATGAGAGTATGTTGCACTGGATTCATATTCTTATTGCACAGTTATCAGCATAGAAAAAACACAATGAGAAATTATTGTTAGGGTGCCTGTGTGGGCAGTAAAGAGGGTTACAGTAGATTGCAGGTGTAGCTCAGAACAGAAATAAGTATGGACAGTTTAAGCACCAGGAACTAGAAATGTATATGAATTTATTTGCATTTATAGGCATCTGTGGTCCTTTAGGGCCCTGATTGGTTGTGAGATGACAGCCCTGCAGAACGATATTAGATGATGCTAACATGCTGACTGTAGGCTTTATCAGGGGCCAGCATGGGTAGTCTGACTGTTCTGCGACCGCATTTCCCTGTACACAGAATGTTGTGATGTTTTTTGACACCTAACTACCATATCCAACATTTACTTCTTCAGTACTTTGTACAACCATAGTTCTTCTGAGTGATTGTACCAGACTGGCAAGACTTCAATCCCCTCATACAGTCTTCAGCATCCATATCAATGTCACCAGTTTGTCGTTTGTCCTTCCTTGTCCAACAACTTTTGGTAGATACTGACCACTTCATACAAAGAACATCCCACAGGACCTGTTTTCTTGGAGATGCATTTACATTTACGGCATTTAGCAGACGCCTTTATCCAAAGCGACATCCATTCCCTAACCACAGGGACAGTCTCCCTGGAGCAACTTGGGGTTAAGGGTCTTGCTTAGGGACCCAGTGGTGCTGCTGATGGTAGGATTCAAACCCATGACCTCATGGTCCAGAGGCAAGAATCTTACCCACTGAGCTACCTCCACCCATGATACTTTGATCCAGCCATCTAGCCATCATAACTTAGCAATTTTCAAAGTCTCTTGCACATTTTGTCTGATTCCCACAGTTTGACGTCAAGAAATGACTGTTCAGTTGCTGCCCCGCCCTTGACAGGAGCCACTCTAATGAGATAATCATTGTTATTCACTTTACCTGTCCGTGGTTATAATGTTGTGGCCAATTGGTGTTTTTCTTTATACACATTATAAACACATTATTTTTAAGTCCAGATGTGTGCGTCTTGTGTCCCTTTAGTGAAAGCTTTCAGTGATGGTGTTCCTGTTGTGATATACCGGATTCATTTTCTGTTGTATATTACAGAAAGCAGAGCATTACAGAACCCCCAGCCACTTTTCCATCCTCCATGAAGACGTATTTCACATCAAATGCAATCCGACTGCCTGGCTGAAATTGCTTTTCCTATGAAGGTTGACTTGCAGAGTTAAGCTCATAAATTTGGTGCAGCTATGTAAAGTATGCTTCCCCAAACCAGCAGCATAAGCTATTTTCAACCTTTTCCAACAACCAGTGGATCAGCGTACACTTTCTGTTCCACTTCAAATTAAAGCTAAAAGGCTAAAGTTTTGTCTCGATTATTTATCTCCACTGAATTCTTTGGCTTTTTTCTGCTTTGTTTTGAAGCCACAGCGTGACCATAAAGCACTGGGGTCTTTGATGTCTCCATGCCAACATTAAACACCTCTAAAACAAATCACTCCTCCGTCTGGGTTCGCACAAAAGAATCAGATAAGACGAACTCCACAGAGCTGCAGAATAAACACTTCATCTTAAAAACATTTTCAGCACATTGGCCAGTCCATTGGAATTTCACGTGTGTCCATCATCTGTGAACTTCTTCTAAAGAGTTGCTGCCGTAAACATGCCAAGGACACTGCAAGACTATGTCAAAGTTTACCAATGGGCAACACGATAAACATCCATACACTGTCCCCCTGAGAACACCCGTGTGACTGCCAGTTGTGGCAATTTCAGACTGAACATCTACAAATTTTGCAACAAAGGTTGGTTGGTCGGAGTTCAGCTTGAGAAACAGATGCCTTGGGGGAAAACTGCAGGCTTTTTCATAGTATCCTTGACAGCAAACATTCACAAATGGGCACAAGGTCAAGGAGCTCCTCTGCATTGCAGTGGATCCTCGGTTCACTGTTCGATTTCAGAGAGAAGTCATGCAACACAAAGGTTCGCAAATAATGGACGACTGTAACCAGTCAGAACAGACAGTATGATATTTAAAAACTATGAATGATTTACTTACAGTGGGGGAAAAAAGTATTTAGTCAGCCACCAATTGTGCAAGTTCTCCCACTTAAAATGATGGCAGAGGTCAGTAATTTTCATCATAGGTACACTTCAACTGT
>JBBKCR010000002.1:16512115-16526257 GCA_037577295.1 Ladigesia roloffi | reverse complement strand
CTCTGCCATCATTTTAAGTGGGAGAACTTGCACAATCGGTGGCTGACTAAATACTTTTTTTCCCCACTGTATATGTGGATTTGGGTGCAGTTACATTTACAGTTGTGTCCAAAATTATTGCCAGCCTTCTTTAATATGAGCTGACGAAAAACGTCCCGTCATACTCAAGTATGATCATTACGCAGCAAATAAAATAAAAAACTGAATTCCCATGATCACAAGATAATAAACTGGAACTGTTAACAAAAAGAGTTCAAAAGAGTTTATTCCCGACACACCTTAGCTTCACAGATTCACCAAAATATTTAGCGCTTACTAATGGGTGCTCTTCACTATAGCCAATGTTAATCTACACATTAAACTCGCTGTGAGCGTTTGGAGGTCTCAGGTTTTTGTTTTGTGAAACCACAGAACTCCATCCCAATTAAAGTTTCAGTGGCATCTAGCAAATTCCAAGAGCTTTTGCTAGCAGTAATAAGATAATAAGAAAGTCTGTCTGACATACCCCCCAAACAGTTGTCATCTAATGGCTTATTTGGAGACCCCAGGGTGCTACCAAACTCTGTAATTCTGAAGGTTTGTACTCTTTTAACTATCATCCTCATACTGGATGCTGAATAATAACCTTGTGTCCTCTTCTAGGCTGAATCAGGATCATTTTGGGTCAATGTGAGTTTTTGGAGCAGTTATTTTCTGGTATCCACTCCCTGAGTTGTGCAAGTCAACACACTTTGGTCTTATTGCAATGAAACACTTTTAAATCTTTCTATAGTAATGAGTGACTAAAGAATTTGGATCATGTGGCACCACATTTTTATACCCCAGTGAAACAAGAGATCACTGATGCTTGCTTAAAGCTTCATTAACACATAAACCAACCATTAACAAACAATGAATAAAAAAATTTAACTGTGATTTTGCTTTAAATCTACTCTAATCCTAACCCTATTTTTCATGCAGTTTTATTAGCCAGGTAAAATGTTTTTCATATAGTATGAAAACTTAATGGCAAAAGCTTCTTTTTTTACTAATATGAATATAATAATTGATGAAGTGCGTTTTATAAGCCAATTGTCTTTAGCAAGAGCCCTAATCATTCTGAAGGGCATTATTCTATTGAGAGGTACATTAGGAAAGAACAATTGCCTTGAGGATTAAAGCATTTATCTTTGAACTCCTTGCTAAAATGGTTTCATGACTCCTAGACTGTAATTTTAAATGTGTTAGGAAGACTTAATAATGATTCTCTTTGGAAAATGAATGGAGGGCACATTCAATACAAAAGTAACAAACATTACACACTGACGGCCATAGGACCCGTTTAACAAAAGAAATGTACCCAATTAAGTAGGAAAATGTCAAACTTTCAAGCTCAAAATCACCATTCTTTTATTCTAACTTTATATAACTTGCTATATGTTTTTTGTCTTTGTGTCTCTGTTTGTCTGAACATTTGTTGCATAAGCAGTTTCCTCAGGGATCCAAAACATCCCCTTATCAATGGATGTGTATGGAGAAATGTGTACGAACTCAAACTACACGGGAAAGGAGGATTAACAGATGATTTGAGTTGCAAAGTGCAAGCTCCACATGATAAACATCCATCATCCTCCATCATATTGCTTGAAAGCCTTGGGGTCTCCACACCCCTCTAGCCAACACTTATCGCTGGTGTCCTGTTGCTCCAAAGCATCCCTTTCTGGAAGCATGGCATTGTGCAAAATGTCTTGGTATACTACAACATTAAGACTCTGAAAACAGATGTGTTCCAGTACTCTTGTCCATTTATTGTATACTGTGCTCTGTGTGGGGCGTAGGCTGTTGCTTTAAAATGCACAGCACGTTGTAGAAGTTAAGCTCCACTTTTTCCCACGCAGCCGCAACACAGCCCACCTAATCTTTTGACTTCATGCCCCCTCCTAAAGCCGTTACGTAACAAGGCTGTTTCGTTGCACAAAGACGGTCCAGAGTCCGCGAAAGACTGTTAAACCATAAAACACGACAGAACAGAGGGCAGACACTTGACCAGACAGGACTGGGGTGATGATGGATAAAATCAGCAAAACTGGGGCAAGCAAGAGAGCTCCACATATCCCCTCCCACTCACACCAGGTATACCCCCATGCTACACACACCAGGTATACCACCCTGCTACACTCACCAGGTATACCCCCCCATTCACACACCAGGTATACCCCCTATACATACACCAGGCATACCCCCTATACATACACCAGGTATACTCCCTATACATACACCAGGTATAACCCCCTGCTACACTCACCAGGTATACCCCCCCATTCACACACCAGGTATACTCCCTATACATACACCAGGTATAACCCCCTGCTACACACACCAGGCATACCCCCTATACACACACCAGGTATACTCCCAAATTCACACACTAGGTATACTCCCAAATTCACACACTAGGTATAGTCCCAAATTCACACACTAGGTATACTCCCAAATTCACACACTAGGTATAACACTCCCTTTACACAAACCAGGTATATTACCTATGTCACCAAGTGTCACCAAGTATACCCCCATACACACACCTAGTATAACCCCCATTACACAAACCAGGTATACCCCTCATCCACACACCAGGTATACACCCCCCATTCACACACCAGGTATACCCCCCATTACACAAACCAGGTATATCCCTCATATACACACCAGGTATACCCCACACACACACACACACACACACACATTCACATACCTGGTATAGCCCCTATAAACACACTAGCTATTACCCCTATACACACACCAGGTATACCCCCATACAAAGACTACGTGTACTGTACACCCATACAAAGACTAGGTATACCCCCCTATTTTTCACACACCAGGTATTTCCCCTAAACACACCCCTGGTATACCCCCTACACACACCAAATATACCCCCTATACACACCAAGTATACCCCTCACTATATTCATATGAGACACTAGAGTATGTGTGTGGGGGGCGTGGCGATTCGCTAGTGGGGACAATGCCTACGAATGCCCCCCTTGACGCCGGCACTGTCTCCCCATACACACCAGGTATAACTTCCATACACACACCAGGTATAACTTCCATACACACACCAGGCATACCCCATACACACACACACTTTCCATTCTCCACAGGGCTTTAACCTACTCACCTGCCCCGAGTTGTGTGAGCGCCAGCAGCAGTAGCGCCGTCCCGGCGCTTGCACACCTGAGCGCGCGCATGTCCCCCCCTACATCGGGCTCCAGGTGGGTCGCTAGCACGCGGTCACTCTTCCAAAACAAATCACATAGCCCTCTTCTGTCCTCCCTTTCTCGGCCACACTTCGCATTGCTGCACGCAAAATAACAAGCTCGAGCTCTGGAGTGTTGGAGGCAGGAGAGTGCGCGCGCGTGTGTGTGTATTGGAGAGGGGTGTTAGGCTCCACCCACTGGCTGTGTCTGTAAACCGATTAGAGAGAGAAAAAAACACAGCAGGATGACAAGTTGAAGTCGGACTGACGTTCTGTGCGCTGCATAGGCTGGTGATTCACAAGAACTCTGAATGAGGATGATAAGAATTAATGAGCTGAGCTGAACCTTTGCACGTGCAGATAAAGTAGTTAAGCGTCACGCTGGAAGTAAGGTCATTGTATTTACACACGTGAATACTGGGTACTGAAGGAATCAGTGTAAAGTGTAAGGTAACCATTCTTGGAGATTTACCTATCTGGGATGTGTTTCCAACCACACCTGTGCAACATTACCAACCAAAAGTTGGTAAAATTACCAACCAAAAGTGGTACAAGGAAAGACAATCTGTAAACACAACATGGTCGTGGGTGCCCTAGGTTCACTGATGTGTGTGGGAAACAAAAATGCTGACCTCTGTTCACAGCCCAAAACACCCACAATCGGTAACTGTGCATCAGAACTGGATCACGGTGTAGTGAAATAAGGTGGTCTGGCAAATCATGTTTTCCTCATGTGGATCTCTGGATAAAAGTGTCTGTATGGAGCAATAAACACAAGAACAATAGCTGCAGTTAAGGGTGGCTACTGAACCATTCAGAATGTAGTAATCTTTCACACTCTACAATATATAACAGCTTAAAGTTAAAAACAGCCATAAAGTAAGTAAGGTGGTCATGTGACTGATACATGCCAAACATCAAAACACATATATATATATACATTATACACAAGTTTACCATTGAATATATTTCTAACAATTAACATATGATTAAAATAAAATGTGACACCCCATCAGTTGATTCACTAGATGTGCTTTCTAACAAATTTGAATCTTGTTAGGCTGGAATTAAATGTGGGGTGCCAGCGGTTCCAAAGTGCAATAAACTATATGACCCCCTTAGTCCTCTCTACTTACACTCAACAGCCAGTAGCTCATCTAAGCAGCTGTGCAAGTCTCAGAAACTAAAGATACCTGACTCTTCTGAAGCAGAAGGGTATTAAACGAGGCTCCTTCTACTTTATGACTGAAAGGGCACATGCCATATATTTATGTGTATGATAAATTCAACAAATAAATAACTGCTTTTAACCCTCTGGCTGTCCTCGTTTTTGCTCCCCTTTCAGCGTCCTCTTGGCCAAAAATGTTCACCAACAGATTAAGTCTGTGATTTTTATTATATTTATAATTTTTTGCTATTTTTACTGCATAAAGGGTTTAATTAGTATCAGTACTTGTCATAAGTATAATATTTCTATTCTTTAAAAAAAAATTAATCCTTCAAATACCAGTTTGTTTGCACTATGCACTTGTTAGAAAGCAACCTCAAAACTGTAAATGTATTATATTCTCAGTGCTGCGGGATTTTCTTTTGTTACTAATAGTACAGTCTGAGATCCGTAATTGATTAACAACAACACCGATTATTATGCTTTGTTTATTTTTTGCAGGGAAAGCAAAGTTAAAAAAAAATCCCACTCAGCGTCCTCGTGGCCAAAAATGGCCGCCTCCTGTTTAAACACCCCAAATGTTATAAAATTTATATATATTAAAATATTTTTCAGCTTTCACCAACTTCATTTCTAAAATGAGCACCAGTCCTTGTCATGAAAGGCACAAATTCATTTTAATTAAAAATTTTAACTGTGCAGCAAATATACCTCTGTGTAGAGGAGGTGTGAGTTTCTTTTCTCTTGGAAAAAGTTGTAATTTGACCAGCTGGGCCCAAACCTTTGCATACAGCTATGGATTACTGCGACCATGGATCAAGAATTTAATATGTTGCCTGGGCAAGTTTTGTACTTGCTCCATGTTTCTAAAAATGTTTTCCTAACACCTAGGAATAAGTAGAACATTTCTGTCTCATTCATTAAACGTTTTGAAATGAATTGATGAGTACTGACACCCAAGAAAGTGTCAAAAACCATGAATAGTCTCATAGACTATTAAACAAAACATTTCACCCTCTATACTGAGAGGGTATCGGCCCTTTTCAGTCATAGACTAAGTGAATCGGTCCTCTCACCTCATATCCATCCCTCAGTGAAACAGGGAGGCTAATAGAGGTAGCATTACAGTATCTGGGCTTGTTAAAGCAGTAGACTCTAGATCAGTGGATGATCACTTAAGAGGTTATTTACTCTTAGGACTACACTAGTCTTGTTTTTCACCTTGTTGGAATAAAGACATCACCAGGTTTTAGGGTCTTCCAGCTTGTAGTCACAAGGAATTTCCTTTTGTGCCAAAAAGATAAACGAAAGAAAAAGAAACAATGTAGGAGTCCAAAGTTTAGCTTCTAAAGTATTTTTTTACGAAAGTTGCCAATTATGACATAAAATACCCCACCCCACCCCCGCAAAAGTTGCAAAAGAAAACGCTGTCTGCTCTTTGTTAGGCAGGTGATTCTGAATCAAGCCAACTCCTGCTAAATGTGTGTGGCATTTATCTGGGTGGAAAGAATCGGGTCAAGGGTAGTGTGTGTCAAAGACCAGGAGCTAAACATGGTCACTGCTTTTGAGAGAGGGAAGTGTCGGAGCCACTGGCTCTGCTACCAAACCAACAACAATCTTCCATTCAAGAGACTCAGTCCAGCGTCTTTAGCTGTAATCGATCGTATCTAAACTGACCTTCCAAATGTTAAAAAATACGCAATCCACCCTCTAACACAGCCATTAGGAATGTCTTGTCTGAAAAACATGGAGTACTATTAAAATGGCCAAACATGTTTATAAGAACCGTGGGTAAAAATAACCTGCATCCGCTTGAGGCAAAACTCATCGGCTCTGTAAAGACAAGAAGCAAATTTACAGCAACGTGAAAGCACTTCTGGTTTGTAATAGTGTTTCTAAAATTCCCGGCTTTATATTCGTCTTTTCTATTCATACTGAACCTTATTAGATAAAAGCTTCATTCAGAGGGGCACCATGGCTCATTCTCCTATAATGCACTTCCTGAAGATTGGGGTGGGGTGGGGGGCTGTTGAGAACATTTGGCCCATCAGAAATTGAACATGACTCCCAGAGGCTCCAGGTCGATTCTTTCGTCAAGTCCGCAGATACACACAAATCGAGATTCCGCTAATTTACATTTATGGAATTTAGCTGACGCCCTTATCCAGAGCGACGTACAACAGTGCTCAAATAATCCACAAGCGTAGCAAGGACCAGTAGAGCAAGATTTAAGTCAACATCCACCAATCACCTAAGGTACTGTAGCTCAGTACACCTGATCAACACTTCTCACTGATACCTAACTACAACAACAAACTTGACACAAGACAACACCAGTAAAGGAAGGTAAAAACATGGTTAGGAAGGTAAGGAGGGTGTTTTTTTGTTTGTTTTTTGTGTACGAAGGAGAAATAGGGGATGGTTAGTCGCCGAGGTAATAGCACACTAATATCCTTGATTGGTGAAAAAAATATTAATTATCTCAGTTTATTATCATCTCTGTTGGGTCTGTTGATGGTAGAGGTGTTTTTGAAATACGGAGGCATAAAAGCAAGTGGCTTATCCTGAAGGAAATTTGTTTACTTGTTATGCTAGACCTTGAAGCGGTGGAATGTGACTGCAAGTAGGAAGACACAGTGTTACAATCAACCAGGAGAAGCACTGCCAGAAGTGTCACAAACATCTTCCAAAACACAGGAATGCTGTTTACGCCCAGTAGCACGAACTGATCACAGTCTACTCATGGGTGGAGAGGTTTCTTTTTAAATGTGAATCGACAAAACAAGTGTTTCCCAGGGTCTGCATGTGAAAATGAGCGGTTAGTTAATGCTGGTCAGAAGCATCTCGTCTTAGTGTATGATGAACGTGTCTTCAACAGAACCATAATAAACTAAACTGAAAAAGGTCCAAGCAGCCACATATAATTTTGCAGAAGCTACTATTATATTAAAAGCCGCATATCCTGTTTTGAAGCCCTTCTTGGATAACATACTTGACTTCTATTCCTTCTTTATAGGTCATTCGGTTTACTTAACTGAGTGTTAGCTGATTTCTAAAGTGCAAATAAATGAATGCGAAGGAAGGACATCCTTGGCTTATTTTGCTCCAATTTGTTATCCGCAGGGCCTAAAAGCTTCATTAAGCCCAACACATCTAATTACAGAGCCAAAAGAAATGAGAGAGAGAGGAAGGGTCTGCTGATCAGCTTTCCGATCTGTGATTATCACTAATTTTGTAAACGGATTTAGCGCCGCTGTTCTGTTGGAAGAAGATTATGTGAAGCCTGAACTGGTCTGCAAACCGAATGTTTGTGTTTTTTAATGCAAAAGCAGTCCCATTATCATAAGAGGTATATTAAATATGTGAACATGTGATCATCATTCTGTAAACTCTTATACAGTCTTGCCTTCCATCATTAAATAAGAAATATTTCCTAATGAAAGTCAATATAAAGACAAAATCGGAGCACACACCCAGCCGCACAGCTCACAGGCATTGCTTAGTTCTTTTTAGAGTTAAGGAAGTTCTAGTATTTTTCTTTTATTTACTCTTTTAGCATCTGTACTCAATAAAGCTTAAACAAACAAAAGCTAAATGCTCAATGATACAAAAAAAAAAAAATCTGTGACAGGTTACACATCTCAGGCAGAACAGTGACAGAGTGGCCATCATACCGTTCGAAAAAGAGATACAGACTGAGAATAAATTACAGGTTGAGTGACGGATGAATGCAGAGACACGTCTTCTAACTGTACTGTAAATGCCAGTGCAAAAATAGACAACAAAACAAGGCAGCCAATGTAAAACTAGCTATTTTTTGTCTCTCTGATTGATTATGGATTAAGGATATGTTGGTAGTGAAATATAAAATAACTTCTTTTTTTTTTGGCAAATCGTCATTATTCTTCCTCTCCTTTTTCTGTAACAGTGCAAGTAAGGAATGCTAAAGACTTGCCAGTGCAATAAACAAAACAAAACTAAACAAAAAAGCACGGTCGACATTGCGCAATGAGAGATGTTGTATCCAGACTGCTCTAAAATCAAAGCTGCATTAGAAGTAAACCGTAGTTCTAAAGCCGCGTTCTCCGAGGTCCTGCTGCCGGAACAGTCTCTTCTTTGTAGGACGTGAGCACATGGAAAAGCTAGGTCTGGAGATAAGTCACATATCGAGGACTATCTGCAGTCTTTAAATGCCCTCTGCGCCATCTTTGGATGCCAAAACGTGTCCCACTGCGTGTTTAAAATAAATACATTGTGCCTCTGGGAGAGCACAGTGCCCAAGCGGTCCCTTTTTCACTCCCTGGTTCCTCTGACGAGTCGTCCACTGGACACGGTAAAGGCCTTTAAGGATCTCCCGTACGGAAGCAGTTCAAATGTCCGCTTTTATTTTGTCCAGAGAGTTGTCGATTTTTGTCAGAGTCTTTTTGATGCGCAGGGCTGTAAGCCGCGCCGACGGGTTCTGGTACCAACACTCTTTCATTAGTTTGGCGATGGACGTTAAAGTCTGAAAGAGGGAAGAAAGAAAATATATCTGATGTAAGTAGTGTGAACAGAAACACATTTATCTCAGATTTATTTACAACAAAATGCTTAGGGCTGCATTATATAAAACAAGAATATTATACACAACAGTAATAAACAAGAACGTAAGATATTCCTCCATTTCTATCAGTCCATCACTCAGAGTAAAAGACAAGGGGATATAAGAGGTGTAGTTCCAGCGAATACAATATAGAACACTGCATGTAAAGCTGTCTCCAGGAATTCTAAATTAATATTGTAATTTAATATGAATTATTTCCACCTGAGTTTGTTGGGTTTAATTTTCAAACCAACAAACCAATAAAATAGAAGAGGAAATAAAGCCATTATTCGAATTATTCCTTTTTTAAGAATGTTTAGTTTGGCAAAAAAAGAAACTTAAAGTAAGAAACAAAAAAAAGTATTTTATGGATAATGACACAAATGCAAGCGTAATTTCTGTATAACAAGCATGTCATTAAATAAATAATTACACATGTATAATATAGAAAAAATTGATAAAGCTGTAACTATTTCATTTTTTTTTAATAAAGAAAGGTGGCCTAGAGGGGTTCTTTGCATGTAATGTAACCATATCTGGATACTAAGGATCCTTTCAGTGTATAGTTCTTTGAGGGACCATCTTTGGAAATGAGAAAAATGAGTGAATGTAAAGAATTTTTGTTAAAAAAATTAAAGCACCTCCATCTAAAGTCGAATAAAACCGGTAAAATAACTTTAAATGACGTGAATGCTTAAACATTAAGAGGTTCTTCACACGGTCAAATCTGAAGAGTGTAACTATTCAAATGTGTACTCACCGAATCTGAGAACCATCTGTTGGGGATGTTTGGTCTTTGTTGGTCTATACACACCACTTTTTTCATGTCCTCAAAGCTGGGGTCACTAGGCACTACGTCATGGAAGGGAGGCTTGTAGTCTTCTACAATCCCTACAGAGTCACACACATGCACACAAACATCAAATAAACAAACAATAACTGAAACGTTTGAAAACCACACCCCCTAATCATCACGTTCATTCTCAAAATAAACAAAGCCTGCTATAATGTACAAGGCTAAGATTCGCTAATGTGTCTAATGTGTTACAGGTTGGCTCCTGCAGTGGAAAGATACAGTCAAAATGCCCTGGGTCAGCCTCCGCTGCCAACCCGTGCTATAAATAGAGGCCTAAAGCCATTTAGACAGGAGAGAAATCAGCATCCATTTCAGATAGCGCACATCCAAAGCAAGTGATGACATGACTGTCACTGGATATAACATTCCAGCATGTAAAACTAGCCCGATCTGCAGCATGTTTTTTAGCTCCAGCCAAGATTTCTATTAATAATGTTTGAACAAGTACATACAGTACATTTACAGACAAACACACACACACACACACACACACACACACACTTCAGCCTACACACGGTCAGTCTTGTCTTCACTGGCAAGAAACAAAAACTGCAAACGAGTTTCTGACCAAACCTAAGCCTGCACCTCCTATCCCCTAAAAAGACCATTTATGAATATTAGCATGAAACCCACAGCATGATTGATAAACTCCAATACTGATGCTAGAGCAATTTGTGAACTCACTTTCATTTCATCTTGTGTCTCTTTTAAAGACATTATCCATTATCAAGAGTGCATTCACTACCCTGCACAGCAATGTGAACAATTTCTCAGAGAGTGAATCAGAATCTGTTGTAATACTGTAGTTAGCATTGCAACCCTTGCCACAAGGTCTTGTAGCGATTGGGTTTTGCATTCCTTTGTTTTTGCAATAGCACAGTAAAACTGGGCCAATGTTCAGTCAGATCAAGACAAGCAAATTTGTAGGAAGATCAGTTTGTACCGTCAAGCTGCACTTGGAAGACAAAAAAATAAATGCTTTTAGGAAGCTGTCATGAAGTTGACTTTGTAGCTCACTGCAAAAAACTATAATTTCTTAAAAATTCCAAGCTATGTAATGTAATTATCTTCTAGAAAAATGACTGTTTTTGATTAATCACCTCTACAGTAGCTAAAATTTTGTGTTGGCAACTGTACAAAGACATTAATGTTGTCTTTTTAATGAAAATGCAAAATGCAAATCACACTGTATAATGAAATAAATATATTGTCACATTTTTAGTATGCAAAGACACTACTACTACTACTACTACTACTACTACTACTACTACTACTACTAATAATAATAATAATAATAATATAAATAATAATAATAATAATAATAATAATAATAATAGTAATAATAACAACAATAATAATAATAGTAATACTACTACTACTACTACTACTACTACTACTACTTCTACTACTACTACTACTAATAATAATAATAATAATAATAATAACACAAAAATAAAGTGTAGAAGATACTATTTGCGTGCCAGAAAGTAGTCACTGTCTCTTTTAGACTATTGAATTATTCATCTCTTCCATGCCTAAAATGTTTACAATTCTGAGCAAAAATAAAGGTGCCAAAAGTGTTCTTTGCATAATGCCACAGAGGAACAACTGTTTATTCCCTCAGTGACTTTTAATTTAATTATAATTTGTTTGCTGTTTAGGAATCTCCACATAATGTAAAAGTTCAGTGAACAGGTGCGTTATATGAACATGACACGAATGCCCTTTACACCACAATCACACTTTTCATTCATGGTTTTTTAGGGAACCCAAAGTGTTTCTTCTATGAAATCATATTACTTTATTGAACTATGTTTCTCATTTACAATTTCTCAGATTTTAAATACAGACGGACTAACCGTTGCTGACTGTCCGTCTGGCAATCTCCCACAGCACAAGGCCAAAGGCCCAAATGTCCACTCTCTTGTAAGACTCGAAGCAGTCCACCTGAATGGTGTCATCCAGCACCTCGGGAGCCATGTAGCGCTTAGTGCCGACTTTAGGGTTATTCCCCACATCCAGCTCGTTGGTGTCCTGATAGTGCATGACAGCCAAGCCTGGTGAAACAAAAAGAGAAAAAAAGAGAATTGCCATGATGAAAAAATGACTAATGTGCTGTGTTTAATTAAAAAAAATAAACTTTTTTAAACCAAACTGATGGAAAAAAATATTGCCTTGATATGCTGCCCTCTTGTGGACACAATATGCAATAAGAAAACACGCACAACATACTATACAACACATAACCCCAAAAAACAAAGAATCAGGACTCAAAAACAACAATGTATTTTTAAAAACCACTGCTGTGACATGCAACAAAATAATCCATCATCTCTTTCCTCCTTTCTGTAATGTGTTTATGTCAAACCACTTCTTCCCTTTGCTGGCCTCGCAGAAGCAAAGATTCCTGGTATTTGTGGCACACTGAGGAGTCTTAATGGATTTTTCATTAAGGTTTCCAGGCAAAGCTGCGCTGAAATTTTGGGGCCTAATGAGCACCTGATGTTCTGAAGAGCAGGAAAAAGGTGCACATCATATTATAGCTTGCGGTTTGAAAGAGGAACATCAGTGCTCTCGCCCTTTCTGTAGTAGCAGAGAGCTGGTCCGTTGGGTTCTATTAGCTTAAAGTCCGTTGGGTATTATTAGATTATTTACTAGTTCAAGTAGAAATGCTGGAGAAGAAGAATAAAAGCACTTTCCCCCAATAGAAGTTCTGAGTTGACCTGAATAATTCACTTGATCTATGCTGCAAATTAAAAAACAAATCTGCACTCTTTGTTTTTGAAAACCTTGTGCTTTTAATGCTAATGTATGTTAATGTAAGGAGATTTTATTCCGAGTTTGGACTGGATTCATTCATCATGACATGTTTACATAATGTAAAGGACACCTGGTGCTTTCAAACTGTGTAATGAAGGAGATTTTGACACCACTTTGCCTAAATCTTGCTATATTAATACATCAATGCAAGCTGATATCATGGGTTTTATTATGAATGAATGTTTTTCATATGAATCAGAACTATAACAAAATTTTGATATTTTGGACATAAACTATCATGATGTCAACACTGTAATGATAATAACATGAAAACATTGCATTGATCCTACATGATAGCATATACATCTGCTTTACTATGTTTATATAAGTGTAATGTACCTTTAATAAACAGTGTTACAAATTTCTTCCTATTGCAGTGAAGACATGCAATGACAGACCATAAACGCTTGGGTGATAAACTGGACACAGAAGGGACAGTTCTGCCATTTTGGTTTTGTAGTGGCTGTGACAGCACTTCTGGTAAAATTCTCCACCTGTCAAGGCCAGCTTCTGCTCCTCAAACTCTGAATGATATAAAACTGCCGCTGCAGCCAGACACCTTTCATCTGCCAGACCAATCAGAAACCCAAGCACAAGGTCTGCCGGTCCTTGATCTTCACTGACACCACTCTAAACAGACGGCTCAGACACACACTTCATTTTCTACCCAGGTGAGTACTGTAGCACTGGCCTGTCATTTTGAAAGTATTAGAAGGTAATACGTTCAACATCATGTATATAACTGGTGAAAGCATGTGTATAACTGGTGAAAACATGTGTATAACTGGTGAAAACATGTGAATAACTGGTGAAAGCATGTGTATAACTGGTAAAAGCATGTGTATAACTGGTGAAAACATGTGTATAACTGGTGAAAGCATGTGTATAACTGGTGAAAATGTGTATAACTGGTAAAAGCATGTGTATAACTGGTGAAATCATGTGTATAACTGGTGAAAGCATGTGTATAACTGGTGAAAACGTGTATAACTGGTAAAAGCATGTGTATAACTGGTGAAAGTATGTATATAACTGGTGAAAACGTGTATAACTGGTAAAAGCATGTGTATAACTGGTGAAATCATGTGTATAACTGGTGAAAGCATGTGTATAACTGGTAAAAAACAAGGGTATAACTGGTAAAAGCAAGGGTATAACTGGTGAAAGCATGTGTATAACTGATGAAAGCATGTGTATAACTGATGAAAGCATGTGTATAACTGGTGAAAACATGTGTATAACTGGTGAAAGCATGTGTATAACTGGTGAAAACGTGTATAACTGGTAAAAGCATGTGTATAACTGGTGAAATCATGTGTGTAACTGGTAAAAAACAAGGGTATAACTGGTGAAAGCAAGGGTATAACTGGTGAAAGCATGTGTATAACTGGTGAAAATGTGTATAACTGGTAAAAGCATGTGTATAACTGGTGAAAGTATGTGTATAACTGGTTAAAACGTGTATAACTGGTAAA
>JBBKCR010000002.1:16339465-16359504 GCA_037577295.1 Ladigesia roloffi | reverse complement strand
GAAAGTAAGGAAAATTAAGTGGAAAAGTGCACAGATTAAGTCTGATTAAGGGGTAAAACTGCTGAATTTTTCCCTTAGTTTTAAAATTTGCCCCTTAAAGTCTCCTGAAGAAAATATCTTATGTTTAGGATTAAGGGGTTTCACACTCACACATTAAATCTACTTTTAAGGTAAAATTAAGATAAAAGGTTTACAAATTAATGGCCACTTAATTCAGGTGTTTGGCATATTTTCAGGGGTAATTTAAGGTAGAGTTAAGCATATTTTCAGTACATTGTGTTTCATAGTGCCAGCCAACAGCCTCCTGTGGCCCCTGACAAAGCGGAGGATGAGTACTACACATTGTAGCACAAAATTCGCCAATAACTTTACATCTACAAGTTGACCAACAAGTGAGGTGTTCCGAATAACCAACTCCACATTAGTGGGTAACTTGCTCCACATTGAAGTCTATGTTATCAAGTGCAATGTCATTAAAGCCCCTGCTGGTGTAATTGTCAGGCGTCCTAATACTTTTGTCCAGATATTTTATTTGGGAAGTGTAGGTGGAAAACGTTATATATAAAAACATGATCCCGGAACCTCTAATGCATAGTTGGTTTCCGTCAGTGTCATAAGATCGGCTGTACAGAGATGGCGACCTCTCTGCTCAGGTTCGGACGACTTGGGTCTCTGAAGGTAAGAAATATAATAAATAAAACGTTTTAAAATTAATATGAACTGTAGAGGATTCCTATGGAGCTTTTCCTATCGTCTGTTTCTTGTTTGTGGCTTTTGGTAGCATTTATCAGGCCTAATGTTATATATGGCCTGTGTCCTTGTTAACCTCCTAAAAGTAAAATAAATATTGAACAGCAAACAGTAACAGTGAACGGTAAATAATAGCAGTAAATAATAAACGAGAAACAGAAAACAATGAATATGAACATTTAGTGACTAATATTTTTTTCATATGTGTCATGCTTTTTGGTGACAGAATTTTTATCTCAGTACTTCTATTTATACTCAAGACAAGTAACAATACTTTTGCTTTAGGATGAGATTTATTTTCTGTATCCATCTGTAATTATTGACTAAATATTGACTATACAAATTGTTTGACAACTCAAATTATTTTCTCACGACTCTAATAATGTATAATAGTGAAATATCTATACTGTATAACATTTAGTGTAGTTTCAATAAACAAATGCCTGAATAACCATTTTAACACATAGTTATACCTACATGATAGTTAAGTGGACTGAATTGCTGCAATGTTGGTTCATTATGGAAAGTATTTTTGACTTATTTTTACATTTGCGCATGGTGGATCAAATTTATTTTTGAGCACTGTCTTATTATATTGTTGTTTATATATTTCTGTAGAAACAAGCCTCCAGGCCTATTCTTAGAAATATCAAAAACTGTAAATATACCTTGTGCATCTTTTATTCAGTGTCTCCAGCAGGAAGGCTGGAGCACTCTGAGGACCCCACTTACTGCAGCATTCTGCACTAAAGCTGAGGAGCCGAAGAAACAGGCAAAGAAAGCGAAAGCTGCAAGTAAGAGTAAGAGAATGCTTCTTTACCTTCAAAGCATTGCTTTAGTAAGCATTCAATGTTTTCTGGCTTGAATTGGATGTGGTTAACATACATTTAAAGCAAAAAGGTGAGAAAAATAATATAATCCTAATTACTAAGTGAATAACTTCATGTTACTCATATACAAAATACTACAGGTTTTCCTAAATACTGCATAGCCAAACAAATAGCAAAGTTATTCAGAATACTGAATTTCATGGAGAAATTATCTATTGTAGAGAAGCTAAGAGTCACAATTTCTTCACAGTGATGGTCATGGGAACCAGGTGTTCTTTTGTATTTTATGCTGAAAATGAGTGAATTTACTTACTCCAGAATGTTTATATGTAACGCATAGGGCTGTAACGATATACAATACAAAACCTAAATGGCGATACTCACGTCTACGAACCCGTGTTGAGGTGTGAGGAGGCTGAATCGCGACACAGACACATCCCTTCCAACTCTTTCCCGTATACAGTTCCCGCCCAGAAACCTACGTTTTTCACAGTAATAGGAGGCTTTTCATGTCAGTTTATTTTCTTTATCCAATAGCTGAGGGTCCAAGGGTTTCAAAGAGCCCTCCCACAAATTTACAAATATACAAGCACGGACAGACCCCTTGTTTGCTGAATTGATTCGCTGCTGCTAACCGGGTGTCCCTTGCTCGTTCACTCGGCAACTGAACAGGTTAAAAAATGAGATGTCACAGGGAGTGAGATCTGTGCTTCATCTCCTCAGAAAGGGAGCATTTATTTTTCCTTCTTTAGTAAAATAACAAGGCCCTACGAACAAGCGGCCACAAAAGTATAAACAGAGAGCAAAATTTTTTCCCTGAGCTCCTTCAAAAAACATTACGCCCCTCAAAACAACATCCCCCAGCATGCAATCTCACAGGCTGCTGTGAGTACATACAAGTTATAGCACTGGGCTTAAGAGTGTCTATAACCTGGCTGGGTTGTGCTACAACTGCGCTGGAGTCTCTGCGTAATTATTTTTATTGCGTTTAGCGTTAGGTTTTGTGGCTCCGGACAGCTGGGCGGAGAGTTTTGTTTTGTTTGAACGATTGGTGAACTGAAAATGACGAGTCGACTCCTCCAACTCGACTTCTCGTGCGATTCACCGAGCCACCAAGCGTGAAACGAACTGAATATGTGGGTTTGGTGTGTCGTTACAGCCCTAGTAATGTAGTTTTTCTTGCAGTGCTTTTTATGCCTTCCAGTGTATATGGCTTCAGACAAACCATTATCTCATCATTTGTAAAACAGTGTTTCACGCATCAGGCCATGTATTTGTAAACAGTTTAGTTAGGCCCCCATCACCATTATTACCAAGCAATTTCTCTAGTAACATCATATCTCTCTAAATCAAATCTTAACATATCATAATCATTGAAAATCCCGTAAAGAACCATTCCAGTCACTAACAAAGGCAGGTTCAGGACAAAGGGTACTATCAATACTGATTAATTTTCAAGTTTTAAATGAGACAGATGATATATTCAAGCTTCTGGGGCAATTTTGTGGCCATTAAGGTGAGTGATTTTTTTCATACTGGTGTCAGCAGGACTCGTGCTTCCAAGGTTCGTCATAAAAACAATCTCACATTGTTTATCCCATTTTCTCAGCCTTAGAAGCCTCTGAAGAGAGGGCTGCACTTCTAGCCTACAAGACTGCTGTGGCCTTCCCTACTAGGCTTTCTGTCCCAGCATTTGTTGGTGCAATAGGTGAATCTGAACCGAGTGCAGGCCTTGTGACACCAGGGACTGTAGTGGCTGCAGGTTCCACTATTGCAGAACCTGCTTCCTCCACATCTCAGACTTCAGCTGAAACTTCGACAACAGTAGAGGCTGCCAGTGCTGAACAAGTTCAGTCAGTCACAAATCAGCCTGATGCTACATCAGAATCTGTGACTGGAAGTGATGCTGCAAGCAGAAACATTGTGGAGGTGGAGGAATCCAAGGTAGCTGCCACAGATTCCCTAGCACCAGTAGAAGAAACCACAGGAGCGGCAGCTCCAAAAGATGAAGAAGCTACCTCTACCTCCTCTAGTGAATCTGATTCGGATTCGGATTCAGATTCGGATTCTGATGATGAGGCACCTGGCAAGACTGAGAAGACGGAAACTGCGGTCCATCCAGAAGAAAAAGCAGGACAAGACAAAGTTTCTGCAGGGTCAGATGTGAAGACCACGATTCCTGAAGTTAAGGCTTCTGAGCCTGTTACAAAAGGAAAGAATATGCCTGAGGATTCTCTTGAAGAAGCTCCAGAAACCACAGAAGTGCCTGTCTCAAGTGCTGCAGCCGAAGGCTACACAGAAGCTGTAAATTCAGAAGAGATTGTTGACCCTGCTCCTGCCTTATCTGAATCTGTTCCTGGAGCTTCTCTTAAAGAAGCCCCAGAAACCACTGAAGTGCCTGCCTCAGATGCTGCAGCTGAAGGCTCCTCAGAAGCTGCAAAACAAGAAGAGATAGTTGATCCTGCCCCAGCCTTATCCACAGCGGTTCCTGAAGCACCTGCTGAACAACCCCTGTCTGAAGCCCCTGAAGAAATGGTTGATGCTGCACCAGAGGTTAAAACAACAGAGGAAATTGTGTCTCAAGAAGAGGTAGAAACTTCAGAAGCCACTGAAGTGATTCCAGAAGCAAGTGGTGCAGCAGCTGAAACTATGGCTGGATCTGAAAGAAGCCCTACTGGAGCGGCCAGCGTCACTGCCAACACGATCCCAGACTCCGCTAAAGAAGTGAAACCTGAACCCCAGGCTGACGTGGAAGCCGCTCCACCCACAGAAGCATTGGCTGATGTTGCTCCTGTAACAGCTGATGTAGCAGAAACCCTACCGGAGACTGAAGTAGCACCTGAGGGTACTGACCACATCACCTTAAACCTTTTTCTCTCTTCTGGAGCCTTCAGACATGCTTTAGAATTAGAATGCTAATACTAATTGCTTTTTTTCTGGTGTAGGTCCCCTATTAAGTCCTTCTTCTCGTTAAACTCTGATTCATGTAATATTTATCTTCTTATATTTTAAAGCTCCCAGAGCATTTTATTTTGATTTGCACCTCTGGTCTGAGAGTAACCACAGTCTTTCTTCTTATGCATATCTGCATTTGGGACGGCTATAAGGCTTTCAAAATGACAATCAAATCTTTCTCATTGAAAGGGATATGATTTGCCTGTTTTTTAGCTGGTTCTTGCATTGTCAGTGTCAAAGTCAAACTAAAGTTTGTCATCTCAGCTATTAACAGTGAGACGAGATGGCATGGCTCCACGTTTTACAATAGAAGTAGCAATGTGCTGTTTATTACATTTGTAGAAACTAGAAATTGTTCAAATATTGCTTACGAAGTCAAAAAGTGGAAAACTAAAATCAAATACTGGAATGTAGTTATTTGTGTACTAAATGTGCACATGATCAGCAGCAGTTCAGTATAAATATACAGTCAATTTATTAAAATGCAGAACAGTACAGTCACTTTAAAAAAAATTACAAAATGGTAACTTTACTTCAGTCAAAAATATTCTTAATTTTTATTTTATGTATATAAAAATATTTGTTTGTTTGCTTTTGTGTAGGTGTAAGTTAATTTTACCACCCAGACAGATGGCCCAATTTCAGTATCAGTTGATGCAACACCACAATAATAAAAAAGGATTACATGCCTTGGCATTGCATCAAGAGAGACATCTTTATGACGCAATACTCTATCCACTCTTTAATCCAGTCTTTTATCCACTATTTAACGACTTGCCTATGTTAAGCTGTTTTGTAATTATAGGATGCTAACTGTTTCAACATTCTAAAATTATTCATTACATTATTAATTCTTTTTTAAATGTCTAATACGGTAAGACTTAGATATTCAATTGGCCTAAAATGTATATAAATATGATGCACTAGAAAAGTGTTCACAAAAGGGAGATACTGCAGTGTACTATAGCTTATTTATGTAACAAAAAATATTTAACAGGAAAATAATGAACACCAAAACATGAATCAGATCAGGTTATAGATTGTTAAATCCTGAAATGCAGACATGTATTAAGCTCTTCACTTTCTTGCTTGGTCTATCTTCACTTGCTTATTATCCATGGGCGTCATCGGCATTCAACCAAAGGGGGTCGTGTCCCCTTCACGTTTCATAATTAATTGTTTAGACACCCCCCCCCCCAAACATAAATAATTAGTTCAACAGCGCTGTTGAATTTTGCTTCTTTCGCGAAAGAATCCACTCCACTGAACCGATAGAAGGACACACACCGCTGGAAATCCGAGCACACCCCCTAAAAGGATGGGATTTGCACCCACGCAGCAACTCCTCCCGCTACACAAACCCCGCCCACACTCACAAACCCCGCCCCCACACTCCCCCCTCACATAAAAAATGCTTCTGACGCCCCTGTTATTATCCTAATAAAACCATTCACCATTCAGTTTTAATGAGACTTTCCACCTAAACTCTTCTGTAATGTGTCAAAGCTTGAGTAGTTTTTTTTGGAGAACAAATTGGGGAATGCTTGCCAATAACATCAACTAGTTAATGATGGTAGTTCACAATATTCGACATTTGATATGTAGGAACAGATAAAAATCAGCCACTTATAAAGGCATCAGAAACTGAGTAATTTCGTTCAGTGTTACTACAGTATGTCAATGATTTAATTACATATAAGTACATATAATATGCTAAGAAAGGTGTATTGTGACTTATACTGAAAGTTTAAAACACAGGTAATTTATTTGTTTGATACTCCCCAGTTTGTTCTCAAATATTTCAACTACTCATTTAAACATAGTGATGTGCCAACCCCTCAAGGCCTGCAGGTCTGGAGCTGATGTGTACGCTTGTTGTTTGTTTTATTTGAATGTTTTTTTGGAATGGATACTGAATAACAGTCAGTTGATACACTGGATCTGAGAAAACACTTCAGAAGAACATGTTAAGTCATATGAGTCTGACAGTCCTTTTCCATTGTGAAGGCCATTCACATGTTTAAGGTTTCCTTTGTTGAGGCTCCTAATTGAAGTGTAGTTTTATGGAGTTGGCTTTTATGACTAGAGGCTGTGATGGGGCTCTTTTCCCCCAGCTACCACTCATTTTTTTCACATAATATTCTTTGCTACTTATCAGTTTTTGTTTCCATCCTAAAGTCTTTGCCATTTCTTACATTATTTGCAGTATTATTTCAAAATACTTTTGTTTATTGTTTTGTGTATTTGGTTTCCTTAGTCACAAATCCATACGTTAATATACCAGGTATGGTTAATGTCAGTTGTTGTAAGAGTTTTGGTTTGGTTGCCTTCTTTTACTGAGTTCAATTCTGCCACTTATACAATAAGCTTATTATGAGATGCATCCAGTTCTTTTACTGCTCTTCTCTTTTGTTTCTTTTAACACAAAAATCTTTTGTGCTAAAATCAAGCATACTTGTTCTCACCTTCGTAGCCTCGCAGTCTGATTGATACCTCTGACGCAGGCTGAGTAAAGCTAAGGTGAAGGGGCTGTTAGATTAGCGGCGGCCGTTCACGCCTCTTTGAATTTGATCCCTGTGACCACGGGGGGTGGAATCACAGGGACTGTAATAGGAAGTAACTACGTTAAAACAGTGCTGCTGGAAGTGTGAATATTCAAACAATGCTCCTTTCAAGTTAGGATGTAAAGAGCAGTTAAGGGATGTGTTAAGAAGATAAGCACTAGTGTTAGTTTTTCCTCCCTCATGATACAGACTTTTTTCCTGAGACCAATCTTCTTACAGTGTTCAATACATAAGAATTAATTTTTTAAATTTTTTCCCTTTTTTTTTATCAGTTACTCACTATTTTGCCAACCAAAACATTGTGCTGGTCTCGTACTCTAGTCGTTTCTCATTGGTCCCTGGTGCATGGTGAACTATTTATGAACTCGGGCAATGTAAACAACAATGTCACTGATTGGTTCAGGTCCTTCAAATGTATTGATTGGTTAAAATCAGGCTCAAGTTGAGGGCCATGTCACAAAATGTTGAATACAGAACATACACAATCATATAGTAAATTATTATATCAAGTGTATGTTATCAGTTCCACGTCTTAGTTTGCTGTTTGTTCTCTGTCTACTCTAGAACCTGCTCCAGAGCCTGAGCCAGAGCCGTTCGACAACACTACCTACAAGAACCTGCAGCACCACAATTACCATACATATACCTTTGCAGACATGGACTTGGAGATGGCCCAGCATCGTATACCCCAGCCCTCTACTGGAAGACCTTCACCCAGGGACTGATCTCTTCTGCCGGCAGCTTCTGACCTCATTCCTCATAATCCTCGAAGCCCTGCCGCCTTTGTCAGGCTCTTGTTTGTCTATTAGATGGTTGACTACACTGCAATATCCTATGTGTAGAAAATGCTTATAATATTATTAAAGTGTATATGATTTACTTGTGTCAGAATTATTTGGAGTTTTCTCTTACAGTTAGAAGAGTGCAGTGAATTTGTTGACTAGTACTTTTGTAACTATGGGAATAGTACTGGAAAACATAAAAGCTAGATTATAAGACAAAAAATGGAATAGATGTGTTGCTGAGCAGAAGAGTGTGCTATTTTTTACATTTTGTACTGGGAATAGTGTTTATTCAATATATTGATTGATGCCAATTAAACTGGGTTGTAGAAATGTTTCTAAAAATGAAAAAAATTGGTAGAATTGGCGATGGGACATGTACTGTGTTCTTTTTTTTGAAAAGGGAAAATTTTTTATTTGTCTTTAAGACTCCCCTCTGAGACAAACACTTATAGACTCAAATAAAGATGGACAGAAGTATTTGGACGCCTGATCAATGCATCAGTGGACGTTCAGATACCTAGATTTTAATATGGTTCCGCTTTATAGTTATAACACATTCCACTCTTCTCGGTAGGGCTTCCACAAGATTATTTAGTGTTTTTGTTGGGAATTTGTTCCGTAGAGCATTTATGAAGTCTGATGCTAAACTAGAAGACCTGACTTAATTTTCCGTTCCAGTTCATCCGAACGGTGTAGAATGGGATGAGTTCAGGGCTCTGTGCAAGTCCGTCATGTTCTTCCACATTTAAAAATCTTCCACACCTAAATCAATCCAACCATTTCTTCATGGAGCTTGCTTTATGGGGCGCTGGGGCACAGTCACGTTGGAAAAGAAAAGGGTGTTCTCCAAACTCCGCAAAGTTTGAAAATGTCTTTGTATGCTGATTGCACATCACCGGAAATTAAGGAAATAAACCCTGAAAAACAGCGAGTTCCAATAATTTTGTCCATATTGTGTATAAACATAAGAATGTTTACAGCTCTCTTGTCTGAGTTGGGAGTGCTCCGCACTCTCTCTCTCTCCAAGGGAAGAGGAGGGGTCACTTCACGGCTACGCCCTCTTGTGAATATTCATATCCTAAAATGCAGTGCGTGCCTTGGCGGGCGGCGTGCTGGTCCGCCCCTTTTATAAATATTCATATTCGGGACACCTTGCGTGATGACGCAGCGCAGCCACTGCGGATCCCGATTGCTGCAGCCGCTTGTCAGTGTGATGGAGATTGGCACCAGGTAAGCTGTCACTCAAAATCTTTATTTCACTCAGATCACCATCAGTCAAAGTAATCTTACAGTAGCAATGCTGTCGAAACACACGGCCCTGGGGAACGGCGGGCTGTAGGGGACTTGTGTTCCATTCTGTGAGACATTTGACTCACTGTTGGGCCATAAAATGACAGTAGACGACAAATATATATATATACATTTATGTCTTTTTTGTCAGAAAGGGAGGAGGTTTCACTCTGAAGGGCTAGAACCCCACACAAGGCCCGGTTGTGATTTGTTTACATGGGCTGGGAGGAGATATTAGATATTAAACGCTTTTTTTCTGTTTGGGGTGTGAACTGGTTTCAGAAACCTCCAAATATCACAACCAAAGCACTCAAATGTTTTAACACGAGCCCGGATCCTCCACAAGTGCTAAAACTGCAACCAGCGTCCCTCCGAGTCACTAAGCTAAGCTAGGCTAAGCTAACGGCTAAACCAACATCATCCGATTTCTTGGTTTTAAAGTACGAGTGTCGGTCTTGACTTTTATTTTTGTGAGACACTAAACGCAATAACATCCATAATACTCCTGTTTCTACAAACAATCGGCTAATGCGTAAAACGAATGGGGCGTGTAGTGTGTGCTAAATGGCTAACTAGCACCTGGTTTGGCTTTAGCAGCAACAGATTTAGGGTTGATACTAGGCAGTTGCAGTTTAGGTGGTTGGCAAAGGTTCTTTCACTTGCAAATGTACAGAAGTGTGGTTTAAAACATATTTTAACATTAACGTTGTGCTAGATGCATAAAGATTAATCATTATTAACATTGGTGTGTAGCTCATTGATAGAAATGCGGGGTGGAAAGCAAACTAAAATGGGACATTAATAATGGTTAAAGTACAGTAAAGAGAGCCAGTCATACACAACCGCATTAGTGCAGTACATAACAGTCCTGCAGCGTTGTGGACTCTGGTACAGAGCTGGACAGATGTTAAACATCTGGTCATGTTCTCTATTACGGAAACAACCGGTAAACATCCTCCTGCACATTAAAGAAATAAACGTTACAGTGAAAATGCAGAACAGAAAACTGCCACACGTAACCTGCAGAACAACTATGTTGTGTAAAGCAAAATGCCCACAGCATGTTTAAAAATTAACAAACAAAAATACATCATGTTTGGTTTTATATGTATGCAAATAGTAATGTGTCTATGAAATCATGTCATATTTCACAGGCATGAGTCATGAAAGCATTTACACTGTGGTTTGTATGTAATAAGCCAGAGAAGGCTTGTAGTAGATTGTGTTATTTAAGACTTTTTTCCTACTGAGCTGGCATATCCAAAATTGAGCTCGACCCAGGGCATTCAGTAATCCATGTTTTATTGCACTATTGATTGGTACAGTTATTTCGCAATGTTACATCATAGCACTTACATGTGCTACAATTACAGGTGATGTGGTGATCCCTGCCCGTAGGATGCTTCAGTGCTGGCTGTGAATAAAGTGAACATGATGGCAGCTCAGCCTGTGTCTTTAAACAAGTACCAGGAGGGAGTGCAACAGGTTGGGTACATTTACATAAATTCATGTTATGTATCGTGAAAATGGAGTAACTATCTGAACTAATGATCAATAAGAAATGGGGAAACCCAGTTAAATCAACATTTTAACCAAGGGTTGTGTTAGCATTTGTTAGCAACACATATTTTATTTTGATTGATCAATATAATATACAGTATATGTGGCTGTGATTCATTTAGATGCAAGGAGTGGAGCAGACAGATAGTGATCCAGAGAAGATGTTTGCAGACACAGGCTTAAAATCCTGCAGCCCAGCTCTGGCTGAGCCTCAGACTCCGATGGATGCAGATAAAGCCTCCATATACAGGTAATGAGCCATATATGGAACTGCAAGATTAAATTTTACTTTGTCATTAGCAGATGTGAACATTACATAAACTTTCTGGAGTGATAAGTATTGCACTATATGTATGACTATTAAACAGGAGGTAGTTTCCAGCATGAGTAACAGCAGTGTGAGTGGGATGTGAAACTTAATTCACTCACACCCAGAGTGAAAGTATTGCACTATATATAAATGTAATTTCACATGTGCATATGTTGCAATGGAATCATATTCTTATTGCATAGGACAGCTATCAGCATAGGAAAAAAGGTGTAAAACAGTATAAAAATTGTTTAGGCATTTTAAACCTTATAAATAGTAATGAAGTTAACTTAAATGAGCTGGTCAACCATGGACAAGATATTTATATACATTTATATGCGGATTCAGATATGTAGAACTGGAACAGAAGCTTTGATCCAGTTTGCCAGATGGTAGAAGGGAGAAAAGTCCCCCACAATGTTACTGGCTCTGTTAAAGCAGCTAAATGTTCTTCGGGGTGGGGCAGGGGCACACTGATAACCTTCACAGCTGCTCTCACTATCTGCGCTACAGTGTGTTACATTCCCAGACAACGATGCAACTGAAGAGGAGAATTTGGATGGTATTTCTGTCTATACCACTGCATTAGAACCATTATAGGGCAAATGTACATTTATTTAACAACAACAATTTGGACCTTTTATGGTGGTCTATTTGGTAAGAAGTCATAGTGCAGTGTAAAGGGGAAACTGATGTATGCAAATGGTGTTTGAAACACCCCCCTCGCTCCAAACTAGAAAAAATAGACCTTGTTTTGACATAAAAATAATAATTTGCTGGCTTAGAATCACCTGTTCATTTATAATATGGCCCATAAATGTGCCATTATTACTATTCTCACACACAGTTTTGAAATTGTTTCAGCACTAATGTGTATTGTTGTGTTTTTTTTTTTTTGCATGGTTGCAGGCATCCCCTCTTTCCTCTCCTGGCACTTCTGTTTGAGAAGTGTGAGCAGTCCACTCAGAGCCCAGAATGTGTGACATCAGCCAGCTTTGACATTGATATACAGAATTTTGTACGCAGTCAGGAGAAAGACAACAAATCTTTCTTTAGTGAAGACCCTGAGCTTGACAGCCTGGTAAGAACCCCTGTCTTAAAGAAGAAGGAACCATAATGTTTTTCAGTTTGTAATGTAAAGCTGGGTATCAGAGAGGGTCTCTGAGCGGGCCGAGTGTTTTCACTTGATTAGTAAAGATGTGGAAGGGAGGATTGAAATATTTGAAATATCATTATTTTTACCTGCCTGCCGGTGCACAGTATCGTAATCAGAACCCAAAAGAAATTTAAAAGACAGGAAGAAGTCAGAGATCAGTGCACATTAACTGTACTGTGTAAATTACTACACATTTTAAAACTATCCATTAATAAACCCTAGATTATTATTTATTTGTCTGCAACTACTACAATACGAATATGTCAGTTATGACAGTGTAGAAGTGACATTATAAAAGGTTTATAAAATTTTTTATATTGTATGAGGAAGTCATCCCTGTTTTATACTTCATTGTTTTTTTCTTTCTATGCTCTTGATTAGCCTTTAAATATATTTAATGACTTCATTTAGCCTTAAAAACACAACCATAGTGTTTAAATTGCTGTTAAAAGGTTTCCATCTCCACAGAAGGTAACTGAAACTTCTGGAATCTGATGCTTTTTTCCTTTTAGTTATATGAAAGATCTGAGGGGTCTCAGCAGCATTTTCAGGATTAGTAACCTGTGTGAACCGATTTTACAACCAGGGTTTTGACTCATTATATTTGCATTTAGAAGGGATTTGTCTTTGGTTACAGAGTATTTTTCAATAGGAAATTTACATTTGTGCATTCACACAGACATGCTTTCCTTAATTATTCCATACCAACAATGACCAAGCAGGCCTACATATTTCTATTAAATATTTATGTAATCAGATTAAAGATGTGGCTGTATTGGTTAATAGTTTGCTAATGTAATTCCTTTAAGAAAGAAACTTCTCTGGTTGTTTGAGATTGTAAAATGGTGTGCTTATGTGTTTAGATGGTGAAGGCCATCCAGGTGCTGCGGATTCACTTGCTGGAGCTGGAGAAGGTGAGCGACCTGTGTAAGGACTTCTGTAGCCGCTACATCACCTGCCTCAAGACCAAAATGAACAGCGAAACTCTGCTGAGTGGAGAGCCAGGCAGCCCTTATTCTAACATGCAAGTACAGGTGAGATCTCCATAGTCACTTCCTGATTTACATGCACACGTACTCTCTTATCCTCTTGAGAACAATTACTCTGTGCTATACCATTCCCCTGGCTTGAAGGTGACTCGGTAAATGCTTGGCAATAGTCACTAACCTTCACTTTGAAACAGCCCTGAAGCTGTGATGACTTTTTGCAATAGAATTTATAGGCAACATAATTATTTTGATACTGAGATACTACTGACTCTTAAGGTGCTTGTGCAGACTTCATTCCGAATGTAAATTTTAAATGAGTGTTTTTGTTTGTCTTCAGAGTTTCAGTACAATTACATTAGTGCTTATCAGGCAACAAAGCAACACACATCAATCCTGACAGTTTAGTTTGTACGGCTGAGGTTGTTGTTTTTTGCATATTAATTTTTGGTATTAATGTATTTATTTTATACAGACACCCAACTCATTTTCTGGGACATTGAGCCCCCAGGGGATTGTGGTCCCTGCCTCAGCTGTGCAGCAAGGCAGTGTTACTGTGACAACAGGAAATGCTCCCCAGGTTCTAGCAGGTACATCTTCAGTGGTGAAAATACCCACTGTGCTCACGTCACATGCTGTGTACATAAGAATACATTGTCTGCCTACTCACTGGCAGTTAAAAACATTGAATACCTGAAATACATGAAATATGAGTCATTTATAAATGTATTATTAAGTAATTCTTTATTTATGTCATAAAATAGTCATTAAATAGTTTTCAATTACACCTACTGTTATACTTCATTAAGTATTTAAGTAGTTTTGTATTTAAATTCACTTGATGTAATTTCTACTTTCTCTGTTTCTTTGCTTCCTTTTTTTTGAGGTCCTCCAGGTGGTACAGTTTATCAGCCAGTCACAGTACTCACTCCAGAGGGTCATGTAGTGACCCAAGGACTCTCACAGAGCAATCTACGCTTCCAGAACTCACAGGTACAGACCTTATAATGCATACAATATGATAACACTCACACACACAGAGTATAAACTACAGCATAGCATGAGATACTGCGAACGTGCGTGTTTCTTTAATGCATTTCTTTTACCAACACAACACTTTTACAATTACCATGAAATTCCCATTTATCAGTACACAATATCCTTAGCATGAATGGCAGGCAGCTGCTTAATTTCTGGCACATGTTCAGAACATACGCTCCTAGAACCACCTCCTAGAACCCAGGCCCACCTCCTGGCTGATATCTAGACTGTATCCCCCAGTACTATGCTTCTGTTCACACATGTGCACTACTGGGAATCATGTTAGATATCATGCAAGTAGAATTCTTTGTCAGCTTTAATACTGTTTAACTCTAGCCTTTGTTTACACTTAACCCCTTGCAGTTTAATTACTTTTAAATGTGGGAAAGGGGTTACATATACACAGTAGAGTAAGAAGAGATCCTGAGTATGAGTGTGTCTTTTCTCGAAGCAACTACAGTTCCAGCTGAATCAGGACTTGAGTTTCTTCAGCACTGAGGAGAGTTCATCTAAAAACAAACGTGGCGTTCTCCCCAAACATGCTACCAACATCATGCGCACCTGGCTCTTCCAACACATCGCGGTGAGACTTCTAGAATAAAAAAAAAAAACGATTTTCTTCTCAAGCATTTGTGGAATCTTATCAGAATTTTCTATTTTCTAACTCTCAGTTGACAGCTGTGTATATTTTCCTTAGCACCCTTATCCTACAGAAGAGGAGAAGAAGCAGATTGCATCGCAAACCAATCTGACTTTGCTTCAGGTCAACAACTGGTATGTGATGGTCCATTTGAATGCACATTATTAGTTATTAGGTCACTGTCAATAATTAAATTCTATTGTTGAGGGGGAAAACCTTGCTCTAAAGAAAGTTACTTATGTGGGAGAAGGACATTTTGTCTTAAATATGTATGTAATCGTTTATTCATGGACATTTTGGACTGTTTCCCAAGACATTTCAAATGATTACAAAAAAAGTAAAATGTATCCATTTTTATTTTGATGATGTACTCCAGAGCTCCATAACATAAATATCATACGTCATCTGATCTCTGCCACTGATTGGTTGTTTCCATGCTTTCTGGTTAGCTTATTCCAAGAACCCCTTTACTAAATGTTTGATATAGGTTCATTAACGCACGAAGGCGGATTCTACAACCCATGCTGGACAGCAGCTCTGCAGAGACACCCAAAACCAAGAAGAAGACCCCACAGAGCCGCCCCCTGCAGCGTTTCTGGCCTGACTCCATCGCCTCCTCCCTATCCCAGCAACAGCTCACCATGGCAGATGGTACTACTCCAAAAATAATCTAATTGCAAAAAACTGTATACAAACAAATACAGATCCACAGCAGTTTCACCAACTGTGTACATTTAACAGAAACAGTGGCATCAGTAAGATAAGTGGTTCGGTTAAACACTCTGAACATTCCTCAGGGTTGAATATTTGTCCTCCAAATCACCATTTATAAGTTGGTCAATGTTGCTAATGTTAGCATAAGAATTTAGCTAAAAATCTAACTTACACATTTTTAACAGTTAGATCTTTTGCGTTAATATTCTGTGTGTTTGTTGTAATACAAGTGGGATCACTTGTACTTGGAGAATCTGGAAACTATACAATTCCTGTCTGTCCAGGTACCATGGTTACTGTTGGGATGAGCTTAGATGGCTTCCAGACTCTCTCGTCAGATGGAGCGATCATCGCTGTACAGCAGGTCATGATGGGTGACGAGAGTGAAGACGAATTAAACGACAGCGGAGACGAGGACAGTGACACACACCTGTCATCTGCTAATCTAACTGGGCTAGGCCTGGATGCCAGTGACTGAGACACACACATACACACACACACACACTTGCACAGATGTTCAGGCCATTACGTTAACCAGCTCACTTGGTGACTCTGGCAATGCTGATATTCATGCACTACAAAGAAAAAATACTAAAAAGAGTGTCTCAGAAAAAGACATCCCATAAAGTACTGTACATACGCATGTATTCTCTCTCTGTCTTTCATTCTTTCTCCCTTTCTCTTTCTCTTTCTCACACACACACAGTTTACAGAGAGCACAACTAAACATACAAGTGTATAGAAAGAAAGAAAGACTGTTTTCATTGCATAGATGTGTAGGTGAGTGCACTTTTTTGTATAAACTCAAACAACAGGCAAAAAGGAACAGTAACAAGGAAGTGTTTGAGGCCGTTTTTTTTTTTTGACATTGTGTTTAGTTAGCGTTTGGTAATGATTTTTTTATGAATTCATCTGGATGCCAACATTTTGCAAGTTTGTGCTTGTGATGGTTTTATTCTGCATGCTAGTCGTTCACCCAGTGTCCTCACTCACACACTCTCAAACCAGGCAGAGAGCAAAAAAAAAAACTAAACAAGATTATTTTTGTATATGAAAATTGTTTTTTCTTTTTTTTTTTTAGTAGTTTGTTTTTGTTTCGTGTTTTTATGAAATATTTATGTAAAAAACAAAAAAAACAAAAACAAAGAAAGATACAAAAATGTGCAGGGTAGCTGCCCAGTTTTCAGGGCCTGATAGCCTTTTCTAAGAAACAGACGAAATAAAAGACTTGAAGGGTTTGAATTTTAAAAAAATGTAATTTGGTTTTAAAACAAGCCACAAATTAATGCCTTACGTGTTCATCTTTTGTAAACCGACATCACAAGTAAGCACAGGACTCCTAACCCCCAAGACATGTTTGAAGAAAGATGGAAGAGTAAAGGTCTCCACTGTCTGTTTGGGCCGAATGAGCCTTCCTGATGAAAAGGTGCTTTTATTCATATTATTCTGCTTAGTATAGCCAAAGCCTGTAAGTACTGTTAAACTGAAATTAGGATAAAGTCTTTTTAGATATAATGGACTGGTTTTCCAGGCATGGATCAAGCCATCATGGTAAATCGCCATTGCAAATTCTTATTAATCTAGGCCTCAGCACAATCTGAATCTGGGGAACAGGACCTTTGGGTTTTGGAAATGATAAGAAGTCTTCCAGTGGTTGCTACCGACCTTTATTGAAATGTGCTTGTAAAGATGGCATCCAGTGTAACCAATTTTTGGTGTTCTATTAGAAGAAAAAAAGCATAATTGGCCAAACCTAATACCCCCTTTTATCTATTAAATATTAATGTTAAAGTAAATATGAGAAAAGTTCCCTTGCCTGTAGTATGAATTTGTAAAAATGTAAGGATTGTCTCTCTATCTATGGTTTTACATATTTGTAATTAAAAAACAATGTCTTTTTATAAAGAGAAGAATTTTCCGTAGTACAAAATAACAAAAAATGTGAAATTCACACACTCTTATTTATTTACATGAAGTGGCTCTACAATTTCGTATTTGTAGCAGTTTACAAAGTTTCACAGCAGTTATAACACATTGGAATGGGTCTTCCTTTTCTGCCACACCTGTTATTATATTGTTGCTGCTCAAATGTAGTTTTGTTTGAATTATCGTTCTATCAAAAAACACAAGCATGACATTCAAAACATGTCGCACCAATTTCTATGGTTGGCAGCCCGTTCTAAATAATGGCAGTTTGTGTATTAGATTAAAGACATTTTTCTAATGAATAAAAAGACCAGAAAAGGTTTTAGGGTGTGCTTCTTTTTTTTTAAAGACAGACTTTTAAAAGCTTTGGTTTCACCTGCTGTTACTACCATCCTCATGTCTTTATAGAACGGTTTTTAAAACTATATCTTCGTGTTTATAAATCAACAGAGAATAACTTTCGGCTGAAATATAGATGGTAAATATAAAATAATTTTACTGTCCTCAGTCTCCAATACTTTTGAAAAGCTCAAAATTCCATCCGAGGTCATATTTCTATTACCTGGAAGCTTCTAAAGAAATGTAGGTAATATTATCTGTATCTGCTGTAAGAACAGGCTGAACTGGACCAGGAGGCAAAAGTCTGGAAATTCTGGAAATTTACATAAAACCTGAGCTGGGCTTTTAGGCCGGACACAACCTCAAGAAAGGTTGCAGATTTTGTATAACCCTTCAAGGACCATTTATTCTGCAACACTCAATTTGTAAGCTGAACTCAGCATTTAAAAATAGGGGGAATCACTGAGTAGTATAATACAGTCGCTGGCTGTTTGGAACCAGTTGGATTGGTTGCTGTAATGAAATCGGTGTTTGGTTTGCTAGATTTGCTTGCATTTGAGACATTATATCTCACACTGTCCCCAAATTAAAGTCTCTGCACCAGTGGAAACAGTTTTAATGGCAAATAAGCCGCCCCCTAATCTTGCACATAGAAATCCTTTTCATTTTGCTCGCTGTCTCAGCTGTCTGAGCTGACAGGGGAGGAGTTCAGAGTTTCTTCTCTCTGCAGGGGAAAAGATAAAACATGTTGTAATGATAATAATCACTTGTATCACTGTAATAACTGAGGTGGACTCATTTGTTGAGTAGATTTTTCTTTCTAGGTGATTGAGAGCACTCTTTAGTGAACCTCACCGGAAGAGTGTTCCTGGTCTACAACAATGTTTAGTTAGATTGTACGAGTCAAAGTAACACCCCTTTAAATACCAGCAATGTTTCTCAGCAGAGCATCACCCAAAGAACCACACAGCCTCTGCCAGCTTGCCATGTTGCACCCTGCTGCCACCTCTCATCCTGGACATCCAAGTGATGTGAATGATCTGGTCTATCATCCAATTCTGGTGCTCGTGTGCCCATTATAGGAGTCAGCATTGGATCTGGAGTCAACTATACTGCCTACAGGTGTTGTTTTTATCTTCAAACCTTCCAGGCTACTGTTCTGAGGGGTTTTTTAGGAGGTGAAGGATTTTGGTATTTCAACTTGGCAATTTCTATATGTCCTTTCATTTTGAGACCACAACAGGGAATGACCAAAGAATGTTCTCACGGACATTTACATTTACATTTACGGCATTTAGCTGACGCCCTTATCCACGGCGACGCACAGCAGTGCTCAAGTAATCCACAACAGTATTAAGGACCCGTAGAGCAAGATTTAAGTCAACATCCACCAATCGCCTACGGTACTATGGTACTGTAGCTCAGTACACCTGATCAACACTTGTCACTGATACCTAACTACACCTGATCAACACTGACATGGTATTTCCATTGGTTTCTGTCATTGCCAATGTCAACCTTTTCAGAAATGTGTGCAACAGCAGCTCTTCCGTGGGACTGGGTATGTTTAACTAGCCTTCACTCGCAATGTGCATCATGGAGCCTTTGGCGCTCATAGCCCTGTTCATCCGTTGTTCCTGCTTGTACCACTAGAGGGCACCAGAGCCCTTGAAGCATCACTTCACTTGACGTCCGGTTCATTTCCTCAAGTTGATTTTTCAAAAGCCTTGTTTCCCAATCCTTATCCTGAGGCACCAACTAACACAATTCCGTGCATGCCCTGCCTTAAAACACCTTCTTCAGCAGTAAGATACTGTTACCATTCACGTGTGTTGGGAGCTGTGAAAACACTTAATATCCAAGACAGTGTGGGTAGAGGAATACTGTTCTAATACATGGAAGGTGAGAACACTGTAATGAGCTACTCTGGTTCTAAAACCACATGCCTTGTTCCTCCTCTCGTCATATCTGGGAGTGTTTTTTATACAGGCTTCATAAGGCCACTTTTAACACTAAATCACCATTTCTAATAACATCCTTGCAGATCTTTTGTCTCTACATCTTGCTCACCTCCATTTGCTGGTGTATCCAGCTGAGGGCCTGTGTGATGCGGGTGTAAACTCCGGGTTTGTTTCTTTCAGCGCAGCCTTGACCCCAACTCGTTGCCCCCACCAGCTTCCATACAGAGGAGAC
>JBBKCR010000002.1:16267262-16278282 GCA_037577295.1 Ladigesia roloffi | reverse complement strand
TGTGTGTGTGTGTGTGTGTGTGTGTGTGTGTGTGTGTGTGTGTGTGTGTGTGTGTGTGTGTGTGTGTGTGTAGGACGTCAGTGACCACTAGAGTCAACAGCATTCATAGCCAGAAAGGAAAGGTTGTCCTACTGCTCAAAGCCAGCTCAGTTTGCTTTAAAAAAATGGAAATGTGCTATAAATTTTTTTTTTTTCCGTTTATTTATTTAAATGTAATTTAGTAAATTCTTGATCTATTAGTTTTAACAACATCCTCATATGTAAGGGCTCACGAAAGAGTTTCACATTTGTTAATTTTGGTAAGATGGAAATAATGTGAAGTGGCCTGTCCCCTCATAAACTGGATCTGGCTGAATCTCAAATGGGACTGCTTATATATTTTGATTTGAAGTTAATAAATGCTAGCTTCTACATTTAAAATAGTCCCCTGTTTGTGCTTTACTTCGAATTGTTCTAACATAGCTATAAATCTTAGCATCTATTAGTTGGACATATGTACTGTATGGATGTGGGGCCCACTTTTGCCGTGTATTTTTAATTTCTAAAATTTGCACTACACTGGGATTAGCGAACCTGATTCTAAGCATGGTACCTGTTTTATTAATTCAATTATTTAAATGTTTTTTTTCTACATTACTTTTTCAATAGGAGACTTTTTAAAGAAATCAGCTGGGTTCCTGAGCTCAGCAGCTGTTGTTGGACTGCTGGCTGAAGGATCTGGGAATGGCCCGAACTTGGTGAATGCACTGCCTCTAGCTGAAGAAAGCGGCATTACAGTAAGAATGTGCTTCCTATGTTATGTGTATCTATTACAAACCCAACCCCCACAAACACAGTTACAAATAAAAAACATAAATAAACAGCATTAGCCTGAGATCATCTTTCTCTGCAGCAGTAAGAGTAGATAACAGTAAACAGGCTGTAAATAAAAGGCATAATTACAGTACAAAACGTTTGCACTCTCTTGCAACTTTTATTTCCATTTTTTCCACAAACTGCACTTTCAATTCAACATGTGCAGTATACCCAAGTGCAATAACTCATTCACTCCAAAGCATTGTCATGTATTGCATTATACTAGTATAGTGTTTTATTTTATTTCCTGCAATTTTTAGGCCTACTACAAATTGCTGTGTGACAATAAAGGAATCCTCTCTTAATCCTATCTCATGCTATTCTTTGGTCCTAACAGATTAAAAAAAGTCACAGTGATGTGAAGAAAGCAAATGAGTCCTGTATTGTGGAGGTCTCTGTGAATGGTAGCACCTATAAAGCCTCCGGCTCTGTGCAAGCGGAGGTGCCTGTCATGCTGGAGCTGAATGGAAGTGTGTTCCGGCAGCCCATCCCTCTCTCTGGAAACCTGCTCTTCTTCAAGGCAGCGGGATCACCTCAGCTCTTGCCCTCTGTTACCAGTGAGTTAACTAACTGTAGAAAAACAATAGTTGCTAATACATTCAAATGTTTAAATTCACCTTTTCCCAATGTCCCACCTTTTCAGGTGTCCTGGCAACCGCTGGTATCGAGATTAACTACTTTAGTGCCTCCACTGCCTCTGATGGTGTTCAGTGGTACTGCGTGGGGATACAGTCCCTGCTGGGGGACCTTGGCACTTTGAAGCCGCTGGTGAAAGAGATTGCTCAACTCACCATATAAATTCCTGCTAATTGAAAGTTGGTGGGAATTCCGTAGCATTCCAGTGCCTAACAAGGCTGAGTCACTTAACCTAACAGACCCACATAATTACTGTGATGAGATTTGCATAACTTAACCTAAGCACTAGCTTTGGACTGTGAAGTGCTAATATAGTAAATGTAGTGACTGACAATCAACTGAATATTCTCATCCATTGTGCAAATGTTTGGTTTACAAAATCACAATGTTGATAAACAAATTATATAGCAACATTTCAGTTGATACTGTGATGACATTATGCCTTATCTTAATGATTTTTTAATCCAGTAGATCAGCACTTAGTCTTTCATCTCAGTGGCATAATTATTTTCTATCTTTGTTACCACTAACAATCTTTGTGAACTCTGACAATGTGAAAAAGTTAAAACATCGGTTTGTACTGTAGAATTATTGTTAAAGTTTGATTAAATCCAGTAGGATCAGAAGCTGTGTCCTCTTTATTTATCTAACCTCACACACTGTTGTTTATTTTTGAAGCAGACACTTAATCTCCATGGAAACACCTGGCTTTAGTTATTTTTGCTCTGTAATGTGTGTGCTGCCTGCACTGCTTACTACTACCATAATAAGTCAAGTTGTAAGTGAAAAGGGAATGATCTCCCGAAATGATAATGCAAGTGTCCAGAAAGGATTAACTCCTCGTGTCTGCCTCTTCTTGGTACGGTCTCGCTTTAAAGGCGACATTATGCAATGGCTTTAAGCCTTATTAGGATTAGCTGTAGAGCCGAATCTGCTATGGCAACTGAGGAGAGCGCTGTATGTTCTGCGTTTCTTTATGCAGAGATGTGTTTTAAGGCTTTCAACTTTAAACAGTTCACATGTGCTTAGAGAAAGCTGTCAGCTGGAAGCTGACATTGTCTACAAGGCTGTGTGGAATCAGCAGTGCCTCTCCAACTGTACACAGTTACCAAAATAGGAGGGCAGCACTCAAGCCTGGGGCTAAACTGAGGGGGGGCCATATGTCTCATCTGTCCCAGACAGAGACACGCTCCTGGACCATTGGCCATGAATTACACCATGCTCTCATTTTGATACTACGTCTGTTTCTTTACACCAGGTAAGGCAGATTTTATTTTATTTATATGTATTAAGATTTCTTCATAGGCTAATTCATGTTTTTCTAGTGTATAGAAATATGTAAGCAAAGAAGGGATTTGTCTTCCAAACTGATTGTAGTAATTTACTGCAGGCTGCTAGATGTGTTAAATTTGCAGAAAAAAAAACATGTATGCGCCACTAATTTCTATTTTTGTTTCAAGGGACAATGTCCGTGAAGGATCTTGAAAGTTATACATATGAATTCTGTGATGACTCTCATCCATCAGAAATGCTGGACACTCTTCAGGAGTTCTACAACAGTGGCCTGTTTACGGATATTACACTCTGCTGCTCTACAGGGCACATGTTTCATTGCCACAAGGCTGTGCTTTCAGCCCGTAGTGCGTACTTTAAGGTAATGTTCACCTTAGACATGAGAGAACGTTCAAATGGCGTCATCAGTCTGCCTGGTGTAGATGAAGATGTTCTCAGTGCTTTGGTGAGTTATGTCTATACCTCAAAAGTGAGCATCACACGAGCCAATGTTCAAAGCCTTCTTGAGGCAGCTGACCTCCTTCAGTTTGGCTCAGTAAAGAAAGCCTGTGAGGAGTTTTTGGTGCGTTGTTTGGATGTTGATAACTGTCTCGGGATGCACTCATTTGCCGAGCTCCATGTCTGTCCCGTGCTGGAGCATGAGGCACTGAGGATCATACTCGGCAGATTTGATGAACTCATACATCAAGAGGAGTTTCTGGGACTAGATCTCAAAAAGTTCAACGCAATATTGTCTGCTGACAACCTCAATGTGTGGAAAGAGGACACACTATTAGAAGCAGTTGTGAAGTGGCTGACCTTTGACATAGATTCCCGAAAAGAATGTATTGAGGATCTCCTGCACTGTGTTCAGCTTGAGGTGGATGACTTGTTCCTCAGAACTGCCCTAGAGGTTCACAAAGCTTGTAATGAAAATAAACTTCGATCTATTATCGTTCAGTCAGCAAAAGCTTGTGGAAAAGGATCTTCTCTAAATTGTAAAAAGCCCTTAACAAACATTTACATCATAGGAGGGTATTATTGGCACCCATTGTCAGAAATTCACATATGGGATCCAACTTCCAACACTTGGGCCCAAGGGAAAGACATGCCTGACTACACAAGGGAAAGTTACGGTGTCTCACTTCTGGGTTCCAACGTCTATGTCACAGGAGGATACAGGACAGAGACTGTGGATGCATTAGACACAGTTTGGATTTATAATGTTGACTCTGATGAGTGGAGAGAGGGTTGCCCTATGATCACTGCCAGATACTACCACTGCTCTGTGCCTTTACATGGATGTGTATATGCCATAGGTGGTTATAGAGGGGGTGCCCCTGCCCGTGAGACTGAAGTCTACGATCCTTTAAAAAAGAAATGGTTCCCTTTGGCAGATATGGTACAAGGTATGGAAAAAATGAATAATACACTGGAGGCAAACATGCTTTGTTTTTCTTTCATTTTGTATGAGGTTTGTTCAGTGGGCTCTAAAGCACACATTAATGGATTAGAAATGTTAAATCCTGCTCCATCAATACTAAACACTTGTGTAACTGTATGCCAGCATGTCCGTGGCCACTCACACAGAACGTGATAGCAGCCTTTAATTAGAACTAGCACTAAAAATACAACACAGGCTCGTGACAGACATGCTGCCTGTTACCAAGTTGGTCTGTAAACACATGTCCAATGTTCAATGCCAGCATGTTTTGTGTGCCTTTTTTTGAAGGTGTTGGAAATGCTACTGCATGTGTGGTGCAAGACAGAATTTATGTGACTGGAGGCCATTATGGGTACAGGGGAAGCTGTACCTATGACAAAATCCAAACTTACAGAAGTGACCTCAATGAGTGGAGCATTACAACAATAAGTCCTCATCCAGGTAGGGTACTCAAATAGCTTCACATTTTAAGCTCATGGACTGACTGGGTGTGATTGTTACTAGATAGTATGAAAACTTTTGATTAAAAGTCCCAGAGTCTGGACTAGTTACACATTATTTTCCAAAACCTTTACACACACATGTATACATATAAATACTCTACCAGTCATACATTTTAGATCATCCCAATTTTTCTGGGTTTTTTTGTATTGAAATTCAAGAGGTTTTGTCCAGTTTATCCTAAAGCAGCTAGATGGGGTTTAGGTCTGGTTTTTCAGGTTACCATCTCTGGCAAAGCTTGGGCTTTTTGGGTCACCGTAGGACAAACCCAACTTGCTAGGCACATACCAGAGGTACTGCATGGCTCAACAGAATTAGTTCCCACTTTAGGGTAAACATACAATTTTTAATTCTCTCACAGTTCAGCACTGTCATTTGTACAATTTCATGCTTTTAATTGGACTTTAACTGTTTGAATTTTCAAAAAACACTGGGGTGTTCTAAAACCTTTAACTGGTTGTGAGTGTGTGTAAGTGTATATGCATATTTATAGGGGGGTAACTTTACACTTTATTTACACTTAACGAGGAACTTCAAACAATGGTAATTGGTTGTCATTTAAATCCATTACTTGTTAGCTATATTAGGCTAATAGCCATAGGGCAAAACTAAAGTAGCCAAGGGGATTGGGTAGATAAACTATCTTGGTTTATCAACATATCAGTTTTAAAAATCATACAAAATATATTTATATACCTATATAACTATAAACAAATCCATTGCAGAGTATGGACTTTGCTCAGTGTCCCTGAACAACAAGCTCTATTTGGTCGGCGGTCAGACCACCACAACAGACTGCTATGACCCAGACAGAGATGAATGGAGGCAGCTGGCTGCGATGAAGGAGAGAAGGATGGAGTGTGGAGCTGCAATAATAAATGGGTGCATCTATGTGACGGGTGGCTATTCCTACTCAAAAGGCACTTACTTGCAGAGTATAGAAAGGTATGACCCTGAGCTGGACAGCTGGGAAATAGTAGGCAATCTACCTACTGCTGCCCGCTCACACGGGTGTGTTTGTGTATTTAATGTGTAGAGAATACACTTCTGAAATCCCTGTTCTTACACATGATTCCAAGTGTTCACACATGGACTTTTTGGGTATTTCCATATACAGTACCCTGCTTAAACATTTAAAGTATACATTTTATAGCTATACCCCATGGCCAGAAGTATCCAAACACCCATTCCAATGGGTGAATTCCATTTCTGACACAGGGGCACTGAAAAATGAATTGGAGCTGTTGTGTTTTCTGGAGGGATGGATCTAAAACTGGTACCCTTTTAATGAATAAGTGGGGTATTTGTGATCCTTATTGCTTATTATACAACATTGGCAACTTACCTCACTAATGCGACAGAAGGGGTAAATGTCCTAATTATATTTATGATTTTTGAAGAAATGTTGAATGAGCAGGTGTCTTTTGGATATGTAGTGAATCACATTTTTTACTGTTACAGACTGAAGCTTTTTTTTGGTAGAAGCTTTACAAAAAAATCTGCTTTATAGACCAGTGTTGTTGAATGGAGATACATTTTGGCCAGTGATCATTGTAACTGTTTCTTATGATGCATATTGTTATCTAAAGTTGAAAAAAAAATTATCTTATGGATGCACTCCCAAAACATTCAGATGGAGAATATTGTGGAATACACTGACCTATTTTAATAGTATCTGGTGTCAAAACCAAAATGTCAAATATATATCAAGATGTTGTATGATTACTTGTCTCCTCTTGCATTTGTACTCTGTGGTATTCATTCTTTATAGTGAAAATTTTTTTTAGCTGTATTTAAGTTTAGATTTTTAATGAACTGTGTTCTGCTGTGATTTTGTATGTGATATTTTATTACTGTTAATCAATAAACAACAATCTTATTACACCCTCTTAGAGATTTCTATACCCTACAAATGTAGCACTAGTTCCATCTAGTTCCCCCCTCGAGAGGAACACAAACAAACTGCACTGAGAACAGATAATGTGTCCCTAATACCCCTAGCTCTCTATATATTTTAGTCAGAAATAATATATAATAAGAAATGACTAGAACTGAATCTGCTCTTCAGTCATTACATCTAACCGCAATGAAAATGTCTTGACTTTTTTCACATTTATATTTATTGGGTTTTCACATTAGAAAAATATAGTTTCAAGACAATTATGCAGTTACCAAAATGAACCCCCACCCCCCACAAAAAAGCTCTACATCAGAATTATATATAATAGTTATATATAGTTATAACAATAATTATTATTAGTTTGTCTCTAAAGATGAAAGTGAGTTTACAAAGGAGACAACAGGATCCCAGGTCTTGTTACATTTATCAGGGCAACCCCCTGATAAATTTCCAGGTAGAGAAAGGACATGGAATCCTTTAACCAAGATGTTGTAGGTGGAGGTTTTGGACCTTTCCAATGTAACAGTATATGTCTACAGGCAATTAAAGAGTTGAAAGCAATTACAGTCAATTCTCTTGCAGAGAAACAAGAGTAGTCAGCTGGAACACCAAATATAGATAATGGGGGGATGGGGGCCAATGGTTTCTTGAGAGTTTAGATAGTATGTCATAAAAGACCAAAAATAACTCAATTTTGGGCAGGAAAAAAACATGGCTGTGGCTGGCATGTGACTAATTACATCTGTCACACATTTGACCAATTTTGAATAGTTTGTCATGTTTAACCTTTGTCAAGTGTGTCCTATGTAAAACCCTAAACTGACTTCATATGAAATTAGAGCAGAAAGAGAATTAGCTGACCCAATCAAGGGCGAATTGCCACCATTCATCTGAAAAGCCGATACCTAGTTCTCTCTCAAACTGCTATAGATGATACTGAAGAAGATAGGATTAGGTCTGTTATGGTTGAAATTATTTTAGAATGAACTGGGATAGAATAATTTTATCAATAAATGAGTCGGTCGGTTGTTGGGGGAAGTTCTTGAAGGTAGCATGGACTAAGTTTCTGATTTGAAAATATCTGTATAAATGTGATCGAGGAAGGACATACTTGGCCTTAAGATCATCAAAAGAGCTAAAAATATGGTCTGTGTACAATTGGGTGACATTAACCAAGCCTTTATCTTTCCATGATATGTAGGTAGCATCAAATGATGGGGGCAGGAATAGATGGTTGTTGCAGATAGGCATCAAAGTTTAAGGGGAGACTAGTTTAAAGAGTCGCATAAATTGTCTCCATATCCTGACAGTCAAAAGGACTACTGGATTTGAAGTATATTTTAAGGGGTAGGAGTTTAAGGGAGTGCATATGGCCGATAAGGAAGCTGGCCTCCATCTGACACCAATCCGTAAGAGGTGAGTTATGCCAAGTGTGGATTGTATGAATGTTGGCGGCCTAGTAATAAAATAAAAAGTTGGGTAATGAAAGGCCACCTTCATTTTTGTTTTTTTGTATAGTAGAGTATTTTACTCTTGGGATTTTCCCTGCCCAGATAAATTGAGAAATTATTTTAACCAATTTTCTAAAGAATGATTTTGAAGAAATACAGGTAAACATTGGGATAAGAATAAAAATCGAATGGCAAAACGTTCATCTAAAATGTATTGATTCGTCCTAGGAAGGACAGGGGTAAGACAGTCCAACGTTGTAAATCTAATTTGACATCTTTAAAAAGCTTCAAAATATTACATTTGTAAAGAGCAGAGAAACTATGAAAATTTGATACCCAGGTAATTGAGGTATGGCAACGCTATAAGAAATGGCAACAGCCCATGTGGTATCAAATTATCAGCGCTGTTGAGAAGGAAGCATTCGCTTTTATCTAGGTTCAATTTATAATTTCCATTTTCCAAATGAGTCCAAAATACCCAGAATTTGGTCAGTGCAGCTAATTGGTCTAAGATATAAAATAACAAGTCATCGTCATATAGCAAAACTATGTACATTTCCAGCCCAAAAAATTCCAGTGAAGAGTGTTGAGCTTCTGAGTGCAATAGAGAGGAGACAGGGGACAGCCTTGACAACAACCATGTGATAAGTAAAAAAAAAATAGACTGAGTAGATTTGGTAGTTATGTTGGCAGTAGGAAATAAATTCAAGGCAGAGACTGAATCTTCCAAGGACTGACAAAAGGTAGTCCCATTCCACTTGGTCAAAGGCCTTTTCTGCATTTAAGCACACAACCAGTTCGGCTATTCCTGAGTCTGATGTAGATAGTGTTATGTTGAGTATACGGCGGATGTTAGAGGATAGTAGGAGGCCCTTAATGAATTCGGTTTGATCCCAAGAAATTAGGTGAGGTAACCATGTTTCCAATCAACAAGCCTGAATTTTAGCTATTAACTCGATATCAGCGTTTAGCAAACTTATTGGCCTCCAGCTATGTATCCTTGTTTTTCTTGGAAAGGAGTGTGATAGCAGCTTGAGTTAAAGATACTGGGAGGGCACCATGTTCCTTAGAGTCCTAAAACATGTCCAATAAGAGTGGGGCTAATTGTTTAGAAAATTTCTTATAGAAGACATCAGGAAAGCCGTCTGGGCCTGGTGCATTACCGTTTTTGCATTATACTAAGACTGGCTATAACTTCTTTCAAATGAAAAGGGGTATCTAAGTTATTCTTGGCTGTTTCATCTAATGTGGGGAATCATCAGGGAATTATCTGTCGGGCCCGTCGATTTATATAAATTAGAGTAATATGAAGCGAAAGTGCTATTTAATGTCTTGAATTTTGGAAAAGAAAACAACTGCTGTTTTACTAAAATTTATTCTCAAATACATCCATTGTTTAAATAAAAAAAAAGTGACAACAAAAAACCTTCCAAGCATCATGTAGGGGTAAATCGAATGAAGTCCACCTGGATATCAACCTTGAATGTTCAAATTGAAAGTCACAAATTAATAAATAATTCACTTTTGTGTTATAATACACTGTCATTTTTTTTTTTCATTTCTGGCATTACAACTTTGTCAATATTTCCTACTTTCATACTTACCGATTTTTTTTTGTGGAACTTATAGGACGCTGGAAGGTCATACCTAAGCTCTATGAAGGAGGACATACAAAGTAACTACAAACTCCAAACAGCACAAATAATGCCATATGGTCTCTTATTAAAGATATTACCAGTACAGCCTACATCCTTACACTCAAAGTTTCTCAAGTGGTTCTAGATTAATTCAAACCCTTTAAGTTACATCTTTGAACTTTAAACAGGTCTTTCCGACACATAACATTGAGACAATAAACTCTTATGGCTGTCAGTGTAATGGTCAGTCTATAAGGCAGTACCTGCAATGACTTCCATTTTCACTTTCCAGTCATTTGCCTTCTTCTGTATGTGCTGTAGAAAAGCAAAAATTATAACACTGTAATATTAGAAGATACTGCAAATCTAATGAGAAAAAGCCACTTACACTCCGTGTCGATGTCTTGTGAAGGGAGTATACTGCTTCCCGAGCCATTGAGATTGCTGTCTTCAAAAACTGCATATCTATGCCTTCAGATAAAAAGGGCATAACAGGTTGCTGCAGGATACCACCATGAGGTAATATGGCATTCCTACACATAGATGATGGGCATTATAAGTATTATCATACCCTGGTTGTGTTTTGTACCAAACGGAGGGTTCATGATGACTGTGTCAAATTTCTTTGCATATGAAGATCCAATGCAGCACACATCACTTTGGACCATGTCGATGTTTGGCAATTCAAACTCTTCCACATTTTGTTTGAAAATGTCAAGTGCATCACTGTCAATATCAAAACCCACACAAAGCCTGTTTGAAGAAAAAAAAACGTATTGCATTGACTCTGATATAATACTGTAGTAATCTCAGAATACCTACTTTCCACAAAAAGATCTGTAATTCAAGTTTATTCTCACCCTGCATCCAAGATTGCAGCTCCTACACTAAGTACTCCACACCCACAGCCCAGGTCAGCAACCAGTTTATTCTCAATGCCATCAAATGTATTGTGAATAGTGTACAGCATACAGCCTGAGATGTAAAAAAAAAAAAAAATAGTAATAATAATAATACATTTTAATTATAAGCACCTTTCACGACTATCAAGGTCACTTTACAGGAAAACAAAAACAAATTTACACAAATACAATTTGTATAAATGCATAAGTGCAATTTGCAGCCTAATCAAGCTCTTGATTTACATTTAATGGATTAATGATGTTCCTTGTTCAGATATTATTTAAAAGATGTCAACATATTTTGGTATTTTAGGTTAAAGAAAAATATTGGCACCTCTATTATTAACTGGTGAAGCCTCTTCAAACAGACATAACAGCCATGAGATTTTTCTGCAAAACTTAACAAGGCTGGACAATGTGTT
>JBBKCR010000002.1:16252054-16267162 GCA_037577295.1 Ladigesia roloffi | reverse complement strand
ACTGGTGAAGCCTCTTCAAACAGACATAACAGCCATGAGATTTTTCTGCAAAACTTAACAAGGCTGGACAATGTGTTACTGGAATTATAATTATAATCATGATAAGGTAAAATTCCACCACAGACAAAACTTGTTGAACCACTCCTCTGAGCCTTTTTATTTTTATTATTAGTATTTTTAGTTTTTTTATATTCTTTTCTTCTGGACTGCCCTGTTTACTAATAATTTTGTGTGGATTTTGTTCTGCATTTTGTTCCATATGCTTTTGATAGAATATACTATTAACTTCTAAATCATTCTTACGAGAGTGTTGTTTTATTCATATTTATTAGCAGCGCAGCATACAGTGATTAATTAATAACCATGATAGTTACCTGCTATATGGGGACTGGTGGGGTATTGTTCAAGGAGTATTTTTGGCTCCTCAAATCCATCCACTTGCTGAAGGTGACTTTCCAATTCTTTCAGTTTCATGGCTACAGTGTGTTCCAGCCACAATTTTTTCTAGCAGCTGGACTGTCAGAATATTTTGCAGAGAATGCAACAAGAGAGTTATTTCTCAACATCAGAGCACCATCATAGCAATGTGCTTTCTTGCACTCCCTTTCAGTCATGTTTAATTAACTCCACACACGAGTGAATATTTTTACCGTCTGCTCATAAACAACAATTAGTTCACTTTCACTAATGTTCTGTTTCTTGCCAAAGCACGGATGAAATGAAACATAACATCCAGTGAGATGCCTTTCACAATAAGCTCTTTGCTCCGATTCAGTCAGCACTATCTGATGTTTTGCTGGTTTGTTTTACAGTGATGTACAAGCAAGCACGTGTCCAGTCTACACTGCTTCAATTTCAGCTGACACAGAACATTTCAGTGTGAATATTATCTATTTTCTTCCTTCTGTTCTTACATTAAACAGATTTATAATGCATTTAAAATGCAATTTTATCGTATATTAAATTGTATACCATTTGTGTCATTAATCTTATAACAGTAGCCTCCACCAATCTGGAAAGCATTCAGATGCCTCATTGTTTAATATATTTAAACAACAGGGACTGACAGCTAATGGCACATCTAATATCTTTTTTGTGAAGAAACAGGAGACACTTTATAATGTGAAAAGCAATTTTTGACTTTACAGTTGGGTGACTCTTACTATAGTTATAGTTCAGCCGGAAATTAATATATATTACATTAATTTTTAAAAAATTTCCCAGCTTCTGTAATAGAGGGTTAGGTGGATGCTGAGGAACATTGGATAAGAGCTGTTTTGCCTATGAGAGCAACTTACTTAGCTACAAATCATTAAAATAATTCTAAAAACAAATTAAAAAAAAAACGAATTTTATTTACATTTAATTGGAGGAACAAAAAAATACTTCCAAAAATGAAAACATTAAGAGTGTAGTTAATTGTTCCACGCTATGTGCTGATTTTTAGGATATAGGGGCACTTTGCATTCGTCCCAAAACAAATTTGCATTTAAATTGGTAAATATATTTTCCCCAGGACCAGAGTCACATAAAAACACCATATGAACAAAAGTATTGGGACGTCATTACACAAATAGTGAATTTAATGGCACTGAATTCAAATACGCAGACTTTAATAAGCAGTTAGTATCTGCTTTGTAGCTATAACAGCTTCCACTCCTTTCGGAAAGCTTTCTACAAGAATTTGGACTGTTTCGCGGGAAATGTATGTCCATTAAATCAGTAGAGCGTGTATGATGTCAGGTACTAATTCTGGACGTGAAGATCTGGCTTGCTATCTCCATTACAGTTCATCCCAAAGGTGTTGGATGGGGTAGATTTCAAGGCTCTGTGTGGGCCAGTCATTAACAGAGAGTAGTGGAATGGTTTGGTTTAAAACACTCACCTGTGTTTACAGCTCTGTTGATACAAACGGCCATGTGCCATATTTTGTTTCCGGATTAGTGAGCAATGCGTCAAAATAAGAGTCCTCAGTCAGAAGTGCTGATTGCAAGGATAGGAGCGATAAAGAGAGATAAAGGGGACGAGAGAAATAAAACATGATATAAGTGAGTAATTATAAAACGTGTAATTCTGAAATATTTGCAGAGTATGGAACTCTTTTATGTATGCATATCACGTTTATATTTATATATTCTTTCTTTCTTTCTTGCTTGCTTTCTATTACTCCATCATAGGCTTTTGTAGGATGTAGAAAATCCAAAATCTAGTTTCATCAGTGCAATATGCTTGCTATTAGTGAGTAATAATGAAAGGCGTAATTCTGAAATGTTTGCCGTGTATGTAACTGTAGTTTTTATGTATGCATATCACATTTTATTTTTAAATTTTAAATGAACTTTTTTCCATATACTGTGTTTATAAATAAGCTTTATTCCTTTCTATGTTTATAAATATGTTTTCTGTGCTTTTCTTCATTCCTACTAACTATAGGCTGTTCTACAGGGGGGCCAGGGCCCTCGTAGAATTGCTCCTGGCCCCACTTATGGCCCCTGCACGGAACAGCCAAAAAATTTTATATACATTTTTAAAGCGACACGCGCTGCCTCGAAGAACCTAAAGCGCTATACACGTGCGCTGAGGCATAGGGCAACCACCCCTCCCCCATAGTTCGCACACTGGTTAGATGTTCCCCCCTAAAACACACTGCCCCCCCACCCCCACCCCCCCGGTAATTTTTGTCTAGAACCTCCACTGCTACCAACCTTCTTAATTCTTAATTAAAACGCCATAACAAAATCTTGATCTCAAAAATATCCAAAAACATCATGCCCATTGTGCACATTGTGAGTGAAGTTATACAAACTGTGTCCTTCATTCTGTCTTAGATGGGATGGTGGCCCATCTAATTTATTTCAGAACCTTGCCACCGCTTTAGCTGTATGTAAAAAATGTTTAATTAATTTTGCTGCCTGTTTCTATGGAAGACAATGTAAGTTAAACATAAAACAAATGTAGCAAAACAACACAACAAATAGATGTTTTTAGTGAACATTCCTGAAATATTCACTTTAATGGTTTTGCACTTGAATAACAGTCTGTCATGCCACATATTTTGGCACATTGTTACTTAACTGATGTTTTTATATTACTGTCATTTATAACTTATTTTCTCCTTTATTTTTCTTTGCCTCATTTGGCTCAGGACTGCTGAAGTCACATCACAGATTCTGCTTTTCTGAGACAAACATCAGAACATGTGAAAGAAGGGTGACCCGGTCGTCTCCGCCAGCTTTAATGGACCAGTGAGCCCGTTTTATTTTCTATTATGTGGGTGTAGAAAGGGGTGCTCTTTTAATGTATGTGATTTAAGTGTAGGGTGGAGCAGTATTTAGTAAGGAAGCATTTTATAGCATAAAATGGTTAAGGAGATTGAGTGCGAGCGAAGGGGAGATGTGGTCTTGGCTGCTGCGGTAAGGAAACCTAAAGCCTGCCGTCTGACCAGCACCACAGTAACAGCATAGTTCCCATTCTTCCTCCAAACCTCAGACTGGCCACGCCAATTCTTCTCACTGAGCACCCAAACCCTCCCCTCCTCCTGTTTGGACATGAATGGAGGCCGGAGGAGTACATAGTCAGTGTGTGTGAACAGTTGTAACTGTGGAATGTAATTCATCATAATGTTTTTTTTTCCGCTTTTTTGTGGTGAACTTGTGATTTTGTGCTTTTTTTCCTGTGGGAAAGCTCTGTTTACACAAATGGCTCAGAGCTGAAGAGAAGTGTGGTATTTGTTAGTCAAACCTACCATTCATTGCTCAGAATTCACTCACGCACTCAGGCACACGTACACAAACACAGGTTGGCATAATGGATGGATGAAAGGGTGGACAGAGAGATGGAGGCATATGTTTGCCCGTTCTAAAACCCTCTAAATGAACAAACCAGTGTTCTGTAATATCAGTCCTGATTAGCAGGGGGCAGCACAGGCCAACATTAAGCTTTGAGGTGAGAGCAACAGCTTTGTGTCCACTCTCTTAACACCGTGCTGTTCCCAGACGGGCTCCTTTGCCCTTTGCAGCCTGATGTTTTTCCTGGCGCTCAGTGCCAGGCCAGTGGCAGCCATGATGAGGAAATGATAATGGACAGTGGTCAGCGCGGCACTAGCCGTCAGACTCGTTTAGAGAAATGTCATTCCCCTTTCTTTTTCTTCCTTATGGCTGCCAGCTGCTGCTCTCGGCCGTTTCTGCTGAAATGAAATGCTGGGCCTGTCCGTTGCGAGGGCGTAGTGGAGTTTCTTGTTTTGGTGTGTGTGTGTATATGTGTCCTCTACTGAGGATGATATTCAGATCATTCACCAAGCTGATCACCACACAGTGTCCTGTAACACTGGGTGAAATTCTCATGATAAACATGTTTCATGATTAACTCAGGATGAACATGTTTATCATGTCAAAAATGTGCACAGCTACGAGACAATTCGGTTTTAACACAGTCATCCAGTGGAACTGAAGCCTCATTGTTGATATTGTGGGTAGCTTTGAGTTAACCCTTATCCATCATACCTGAGAAGATCTGTGTTTCTGAATTCGGAAAATACAAAGGGGTGAAAGGGTGGCAGTGGGGAGAGGGTGTAGGGAGGAACAGAGAGAAAGAGAGAAAGAACAAGATGTGTGAATAAGTGGCGGGGTCCGAGCGCCAGGGTGACGCAGTCAACCGCAAGAGAGGGCTTATAAAATGTGAATCATCTTGCACCCTGTTTTTAGCCAAACCATGAAAATGCTGGAATGAGAGGGCACTTAATTTAGCCTCCTCTTTTTTAACTTTTCTGTGGCTGGTAATGCATGCATGGCAGTGAGCAGACCGGATTTTGGGGTGGAAGGCAACGAGAACCATTGGACCAGGGGAGGCGGCACCTTCTCCAGCACCCAACTCTGGAGCCCATTAGCGTACCCACCAAACTGCCGTCCTCAATCAACTGGCACCAGGAAGGAGATGAGAGATGAGAGACGAGGAGAGAAATGAGGAGATTACATTAAATAAGAAAGATAGCACAGAGAGTGAGATGCATTGCATCAGGTAGTCTAGGGTCTGAGTCTTTTATTCTCTTCTCTTCTCTTCTCTTCTCTTCTCTTCTCTTCTCTTGTCTTCTCTTCTCTTGTCTTCTCTTCTCTTCTCTTCTCTTCTCTTCTCTTCTCTTCTGAAATTTTTGTCCCTTATAGCTGTTACGCATCCTTTGTTAGATCAGGATTTTGCTTCAGAAATGTTCAGAAGCATTTCAGCTCTGTTACAGACAGGTGAAAAATGTTTCTACAAATGTAATGAAGCAGGGTCCTGTCTTGCTTACTAGAAAATGCTCTTTTAGCAAACTGAGCCTTCACTGGTCTGTTATGTAATTCATGAGATAAACATGATCTAAGTCCGGCATGGCCTGTGACAAAAGACTTTATTTTTAAATGCTCTGGTATCATTCAGCAGTAAGTGTTGTCTATTATAGGCTGTGGACAATTTGTTGTGTATGTTTGTCATGTTGCTCATTATAAGAACAATTAATCTAAAGCGTTTCTCTAGACACTCTGCAGCTATGCACAGATTTAGTGGTCAAGGGACTTTCAGATAAGAAAGTGCCTGACATGCTTCTTTAGTATCTGTCAATAGAAAATGTTTTATAAAACCCTAATCATATCCAAAAATATGTCTGTTCTCCTCTTTAGTACCATGTTCAGGAAATAGTGTGAAACCTAATGTCATGGATGGTCTCAAGTCATGTATCAAAAATTCTCAGGAAATCCAAGCTGTTACTTTAGGTCAGCAATAACCCACACCTGAGAAATCTCAAAGTGCTGTTAAAAAGGTAATGGTCATGAAGTGATTATGGCAAGGTTAAAGTCCTGGGAAGACACACAAGAACTTTGGTCTTCATGAAAAACAGCAATTACACTGTTATTGCCCCTCAGCAATAACAAGCCTGTAAAAAAACTCATGTCAAAAAATGCTGCTTTTCTGTGTCAAGGTTTGTGTAATCTCTTTGAAAATGTAAGTATATTAGGAATTAAAGAAATAAAAAATGCTGAAAATAAACCCTTTGGGCTGACAGTGAAGAAAATCAACATTTAAGAATTACAAGTTGTTGTATATCCAGCTGAAACCATTTTGGATATAAAGAGATTTTAAAGAAAATAAATACAAAATTCCTGTTTATTTCTTTGAAAGCAGTATTGATAAAAAAATGACAATGGCATTGTAAAGCCCATTACCAAAATCGTATGTCATTAAAAATGAACATGTATTGAACAGTGAAATCTTTCATTTGGATTCAGATTGTTGTTAAAATGTGCATGATGTAGGTTTGATCCATGCTTTTAATGTAAAATTTTATTTTTTATTTTAAAAGTTGTAAAAGGAATTCCTATACAGTGGAAGTATTGATGTTATAAGTCACTAGACTCAAATAGATAGCATATTCTGTAAATGCCAGTTAATCTATACCAGTTTCAATGAATGGGCTGCATATTTCAATGTTATGCCATTCATAGTCCTTTCAGAATAATGTACCAGACACAGTTCACAGAGTGTTATGAGTTGAGTTGAGCCAAAGTACTTGGTTTTGTAAGCAAATGTCACAGCAGTGAAATACCTCTGGACTGGCACCTATATTATCTAATGGCAGTACCATACAGTATTACTGTTGCTGAGAGCTACGTACTGTGTGCGCACTCCATCTCCTTTCACTTCACTTGCTTTCCAACGGGAAGCTTGTTGACAAATTAAGACGTGTCACTTCAGTTTAAAGTGCGCTGCATGGATTGCAGCAAGCATTCCTTGAGCACATAGCAACACACATACACACAGTCTCAGCATATAATAAGCACTGTCTCGACTGTGCGGTTAGTGTTTCCCCATGTGCAATCGTGGAGAAGCCACATGAAAAGGCCTCGGTATTAAAGGACAAGTCTTGGTTGGGAGGGATTTTGTCATGCAACATGAGTGTGTTTTTCATTTTTTTCTTAACTTTTTGGAGAAAATCAGCCACGGACGCATTAGGCAGGCAAACCGCACTTTTCTGCCTCTCCAAAGACCCTCACCACCGGAAGAGCTTTTTCACTTCCCAGTGTTTTTAATTAAGGCCTAATTACATATAATGGTTACTGGCAAACACCTGTTTAACATGCATAGCTATTCATACTAGTATGAACGAATCCAGCCATATTAATACGTTTTAAAATTTACAGTGGTCTGAAGCTAAGGTACAAAGAAAGTTCTTCAGCCTTATTTAAATTTTTTCTGATTTTGTTTTATTGTTGTTTTCTTGCTTGCCTTATCATTTTTTGATGTTTGCACTTTAACCAAAGATTCTGAACAAATGAGCTGCTAAAATGTTTTATAATATCTTTTTTATTTACAAATTAATTCTTTATTGGAGCCTCCTCCTTTCCACTGTACGTATGCTCCTCCATGTCCATCCTTCAGCTTCTGCAGTGACCAGACCATGTCCTTGTCCAGCCAACTATTGTCTATACACTACCATTTTCCATTCATCAATCCATCTCCACCTGCTGCCTATTCCTCTTCAAACATACAGGAAAGACAGACATGTATGAAGACAAGAAGGATCCATTATTACAGAGAATCCCAGAATAGACATCTTTTTATTACAAGCCGGTCCAGTGGTGGTGGTGAGGAAATTACAGGGAGCTCTTCTCACACATAAAAAAGGTCGCAATGCTGAAACCAGGAACCTCAATAAAGGCTGGATTAGAAAATCTTTAGTTTTTACTCCCCCCACTTTAAAAAAATCATTTTTTTCCCTCTCTTCAGAGTTTTGTTTTATGTTGAGCTGCAGCAAGCTGTTTTGTGGCTTCTCTCTCAAACCTGTGGTTGGAAAATACGCTCACTTGTGGCCAGCCGGGATGCCACTCCTGAACTTAACATCTGTTGAGAAGAAGATGTTGAAAGGGACGGGGACATGGCATGAAAAAAGCTGCTAATCTCATGTTCAGATTTTCAAATTCGTGTCATGTGTTGAGTCGGAGGACAAAAACAGCATCCTTTTGGGCTGAATCAGAGTGAGGAAAGATCAGTGGGTCTTTAGATCTTTGGGCTCTTCATGGTCGCATCTTGAGTGACATCAAAGAATAATAAGGAGAAAGAGCTTGTAAGTGGTTCTTCACCCGAGATATGTGTCTTCTCCTTGATTGGCCTTTGAGTTGCTCCATAAATAGCTCATCGTCTACACACAGTAATATGCAACATCTGTAGCTTGAGCTCCTGTGAACCAGCCTACTTCAAAATGTGACTGTTTTATGGACATTACTCAGTCTCTAAATACTCCACCTGGAATAAGTCCTTTAACAAGGTCCAAGTTACAAGTGTGGTATGGTATTCTTCCTTCAGACAGAACGGCGTTCAGATGGAGAAACATGCCGCAGAGGCTCCAGGTAAAGACTTTGCTTTGGCTCTGATCTGAGAGCAGTGTCTTACGGGAAGCCTAACCATAACCATCACATCAGAAACCACAAAACAGGCACCAGATCAGCAGCAAAAAGCAGCGTCTACCACACCGCCACACTGAGGAGAGCCAGCAGCCTGGTGGTAGTGCTGGGCATTGTGGGCCACTCCCTACATGCTGCTAATTGGTGTAATCACTGCAGTAATGAAGTATAGTGGTTTCTCCGAGTGTGATTACAGGTCGTCAGCTCCTAGAGGAAATGAGGGGTTGGGGAGCAGAAGAATTCTCTCTGATATGGGTGTTGTTGCTCTTTTACGGGATGTGCGAGCAAGGCGTGTGCAGTTGTTTTGACGCTGCTGCTGATGGTGGCCGCTGTCAGGCCTTCTGTGGGGAAGTAAACAAGTCAGTGTGCGTGGCTGCAGACTCCCTTTGATATTCAGCAACTTCCTTGTTCAAGTTCTTATCTCAAGGTATAAGAGTTTGCCACTTTCTACAGGATGTAAAGCCGTGCAGGCTCTGTGCAGTGTGTGTGTGTGATAAAATTGTCTGAATAAATTGACACACTCAGGAAATGCCATGAATTGCATTGTGACCCTCCAGACTAGACTAGGTTGATTAGCTGAGAGCACAGAAAATTGTGCCCTCATGACTTTATTACAGACACATTTTCCGCTCTGTAAAATTTTCTGACGCAGAAATTTATGCCTGTAGTTTGAGAGTTTGGTAGTGTTGAGCCACTGTATTAAAATATTGTGCATTCTCTACAGAAATTATCATAATTTTAACAAATAAAATTATAGAATAAACTCATGCAATTTGTTCATTTCCTTGACCTGTAGTCTTGTATTTGGACCAGGAAATCTTTTCCCTTTTTGCCATTTTCACTGCTGTGATATAATCTTTTCTGGGGAATCAATGAGTCACAGATGCATGTCTATTTCAGTTCCTGTAATGTGGTGTCATCTACTTGGTTTATTTTTCTGTGCCTCACTTTCCTTGGGCAAATCTGAATCACCTTTAGTATGTGAGGTTGATAAACTTATCCTTATTCTACAGACCTTAACACAAACAGCTAGCTACATTTAGGACAGCTTACTGCCCAATGTTTTTACACACAGATGATGAAATAGGACATTCACCATCAAAGTCCACTGTGGGGTATTTCTGGAGAATAATTTTCCTCCCTCTGAAATGCAGAAAAAGGAGTCTTGTCTTCAGGTTGTTTGCTATGGTCAGCTTGTCCTCAGGTGAGGAATAATGAGCTAAGTCTTCTGTATACTCCTTCCCGACCCGGCGTCAACCCCATGCTCCCCTGCCCCCGCACTATAGGACTTAAATAGGGACAGTATGGAGCTTATGGTGGAATCAATGAGTAGGGAGAAAGAGGTTGAGAGAGTGAGGAGGCGGTATGGAAGTGATTCATAGTCTTTATGATTGTCAAACGTGTTTATGAGCACAGCATTATGAGAAGTTCAGCTGAATAGTAATTGCCTGATAAATCAGTTGTCAGGTAGAGCTGCGTCATTGACAACTTTGTATTAAAATGCCTTGCAGAAGGAACTGAAAGAGTTTTTAGTTTATAGCCAGACTGTAGGGTACACAGATATAAAGAGAATTGTTGAGCTTAAGGTGATACTAATTGTGGTATTAAGTGGACCTTTCGTTGTTGTTGACAAATTTATCTGACTTTTTATAGCTATACCAGCTAGTCCGATACAACCTTTCTGGTGTTAAGTCACTGTTGGTTATCTGATGCTCTGATGATTACCTTAGATTTAACTCACCTTAAACTACATATCTAATTCCCCTACATATTCCTAATCTTAACCTTAGCCTTAACTATATCCTGAACCTGCACCTAAAACACACACCTAACCCTCCGCACGGCCCAGAAACTGACCTTCGTACTCACTTTAATGCTGTTCAGTAGTGAGTATCACTAGGTTCCCTACTCTGTATTAATCATGTTCCTTCTTTGTATTAATTGTTCCTGAGAACTCATTGAGCTTACTTAATAAAGTTTAAAAAAATTCAAAATAAAAATGTTTTATCATAATCAGTCATTTATGTAATATAATCTGCAAAGAAGTTTGCCATATATTCTTTCATACTCTTATCTTCAAATGTGGACATCACTGCCAGTTACCTGTGCTTTTTTTTCTCTGAATCTTCTTTAGTTTAGATAATAGTTTGGATATGATTAACATTTTTTATGAAAGATTAGCCAATTTTAACACACAAACCATATGAGCTGATACTGTGATGAATGAGCATTATAAATGTAGAGTAAATTCACATTCACACCCACTGTATGTTTGTCATAAGTAGGAATAGATTCCCAGGAAATCGCACTCGGTGTCTATCTTAGGCCTACTAGAGGCTACGCTTCTTGCTGCAAAAGTCAATATTGACCCATGAGGTAATTATAACTCCCTCAACACAACGGCCCTACCATCAACCGCTAGGTTTGTAGGCTTTCTGATTTGGATTACCTGATCAAAAGAGGGTTAGGTTTAATTTAGTTTCAATCAATATTTATCCATCACTGCTGCGCTGCTGACCCCTGCTGTGCTCTTGGTGAACAGTAGCAAATTAAAAGGAGTATAAAAATATTATTCATCAAGAACAGATATGGTGCCGTCTTGCTGGTTATGTAACAATGAGGCGCTGTAACATCTGTGCGCACCCAATGTTAGCATGAATAGGAAAATTATTGTCAGAACATTGCTGTACTCATCCTTAGTTCAATTTTCACACCATTTCACATGCAGAGCCTGTGCAGATCAGCAGAGCTTTCGTTCCATTCTCTCTTTTTTTTCTGCCTTGTCAATCAATGGGGAAAAAGTAGTTAAATCTCTCTGTTAGCCATACATGTAATTACAGCTTGCCAAAATGTTACTAAATATGCCCTCGCTGGGTTTCTGGTTTTGTTTTTTCCTCCCCTTTCGCCTTTTGAAGGAGTTCTAATTGGTGGAGACAGTGTGTCAGGATTAGAGGCTGGAAGTTTTAAACCCCAACACCCCCAAAACCACACAGTGCCCCCTCCTCCTGCTCTCGCTGAGCTCCAAGCTGTACTGCAGTCTTTGTGAAGACTGTACGGGGGCTATGTGTGTTCACTGTGGCTGATCTTTCCGCACCTACAAGCCCCTCTCCCTGATGACTCCAGTAAATACACACCCCACCATGAGACACCAGGCAAGGTGGACAATCTTTCTGCACCTTATTCAGCCAGAATTTTCACTGCTTCTTCAATATCTAGCCCTTCTGCCAGAAACAGAAAAGCAAATATCTCCGGACTGTTTATCGTATTTTTATCATATATGCTGGAGAGATATTTAAACTAATTAGGAAAATCAGAGGAAAAAAACAAAAGGTGAGTACATGTGGTGATCTGGGGCGAGAGGATATGAGTTTACACCACAGGTCACTATGCCATAGTCATCATTTGATGATGTGTGATTTAACACATAATTGTATACCGTAGGCTATATATCTCCTAACTCAGGACAACCTTGAATCTTTACAAATCAATGAGCCAGTAAAAATGATCTAAAATTACTTTATTTTTTGTACAAATGTTGGCATGCTGTATGAACTGCAAATAAAACCAGAATGTGATTATTTGCAATTCATGTAAACACCACATTTAAATTAAATTATTATTGCCTGGGTTAATTCCAGGATCTCCAGTTTCCTCCCACAATTCAAAGACACATACTTCAGATGTACTGGACATGCTAAATTGCCATACCAGAGTGTGTCTGCCCAGCAATGGACCTGTGACCTGTCCTGGGTGTTTTTCCACTCTTCGCTCTGTGAGCAAACTCTCACGAGGATAAACGGCTCATACAGCAAAGGAATGAACACCTTTTAAAAAGTTGCAAAAAACTTTAGAAAAGATAAGTAAATCAAACAGACACCATTTGGAAGGGCTTTAAACTAATTAGGTTGGTTGGCAACTGGTCAGTTTAAGAAAACACTCTAGAGAGGCAGAGTCTCTCAGAAGCAAAGATAGGGAGGGCTTCACCACTCTGTGAAAGACTGCACTGTCAAATAATAAAACAATTTAAGAACAATATTCTTTGGCATTTAATTGCAAAGAATTTGGGGATTTTATTGCCTATGGTACACAACATCATTAAAAGTTTGTACACAAGCGACAAGCCTGAAAAACAGTTTTGAATGTCTGTGATGCTCTCAGACAGTGCTGAATTAAAAACAGACACGATTATGTTGTGGAACACTTCAGAGAAAAGGCCTGAACTCGATAGACGGGTGTGGAAAAGTGGATAACTGTGGTCAAATGAACAAAAATGTAAAATTCTTTTTGGACACCACATCCTTTAGGCGAAATTGAAGAGGAACCATCCAGCTTGTTATCAGCACACAGTTCAGGAGCATCTGTGATGATATGGGGGTGCATTAGTGCACATGGCACGGACAGCTTGAACATCAGAGAAGGCACCATTAATGCTGAACGATATATACAGCAACATCTGCTGCCATCCAGACGACATCGTTTTCAGAGAGGCCTTGCACATTTCAGCAAGAGTGTGCCAAGCTGCCTTCTGCACATATTACAGCAGCATAGAAGTGGAGGGGTCCAGATGCGAAATTGGTCTGTGCAGTCCAGGACTGTCACATTCTGAAACACCTGTTGCATCATAAAATAGAAATACGAGAAAAATGACCTCAAACTGTTCCAATCAGGATTTTACTTTAAAACATCCAGAAATTGTTGTTAAAAAAAAAGGTGATGGTAGCTGTTGTCCCAACATCTCTGAAACTGGTTTCTGATGTTCATTTCAAAATGAACCTATAAGCTACAAAAACAATCATATCTCAGTGTCAATGTTTGACATGTTCTCTTTGTTCTGTTTTCAGTTAAATATATTATTTACATGATTTTCAAATCATTACATTCTAGTTTTACATTTTAGACAGCACTCAAACTTTTTCTGGAAAAGACATAGTAAGACAGCACAAACCACTGCATCTTTACTGGTATCAGTACTTTGTAAATGTCTTAGGCTGTTTAATTGAACCATAAACATACTGACGTATGTCGCTCTGGTTAAGAGCATCAGTTAAATGCCGTAAATGTCAATGTAAATAAATGCTGAGAAAAACCCTACCATCCGAATGAACAAAGTTTACATTAACACAATAAGCGGTAATTTTTATGTGTGTGTGTGTGTGTGTGTGTGTGTGTGTGTGTGTGTGTGTGTTTGTGTGTACATGTATTTGATTTTCTATTTGGTTTTCAAATGTTTTGAGGAAGCTAAAAAATTTTTTTTTGTTTTAAATTATCTTTATTATTCTCAGGGAGAAATCTGGAACAATACTTGTTTTCTAACCAGCCTACATACTAATATTGGTAAACACATTTCTGCTCCTGATTTCATTATTTTTATTAGTAATGTTTATTTTTTATGGTGCTTTGCAGGCAAAAATTTACTATTAAGATAAAGGTTTTTTTGGGCTAGAATTTGGAATGCAGTGCTAAAAACAAATCACCATTGGAATCATTTTAGTCTAGGTTTACATTTAATCTCAGTCTGGGAAGCAGTACTAGTACCATAATAGTATTTTGTTACTGCCATTGTGTTTAAAAAAATTGATGGTAATATAGTTAAAACAATATGTTTATATTGTCTTCTACTTATTCTAAAGATTTTTGTCACATTACTATTTTGGATATGCAGACACAATCTAAATACATTTATAATATTTTCTATGTATATGTATATATATTAGGGCTGGAAATTTAATGCGTTAATTAGATTAGTTAATCACAGAAAAAAATAACCTGTTAATATTTTTAACGCAATTAATGCTTTAAGCTCTGCCACTAGTTAGCAGACTTGTAGTACTTCAATTTAATTCAATCTTCCCGAGTCCCAATTCACTGCCAGTGTTGCCAACTTAGCGACTTTGTCGCTAGATTTAACGACTTTTCAGACCCCCTTGACAGCTTTTTTCAAAAAAGCGCCTAGCGACAAAAGGAGCAGCAGCACATTCCCCTGACCGCACGGCAGCTGACATAGATGTGAATGAGATGCGCATGCGCAAACTGTGTTGCCACGGACCAATCACTTACCTGCTTCTCCTTTGCTTGAAATAAAACTATTTAATTTGCCCGTTTCTTCTTATTTTGTCTCATTTATTATTATTTTTTCTGATGTACTTATATTACCCACTGTTACAGAGCAGAAAGCAAATACGACGTAATTACATCATCAATATGCAGATATACAATGTGCAGTTTATTTCAGAAACGAAATAAACTGTGTCATATACTGTAACCAAGTCAGTGATAGTTTGGTTTAGTCAGTAAAAAATGTCATGACCATTGTAGCCTAAGTTATAGGCTTGTATTCAATAATAAATGGTAAAAATTTTTTTTTTTTTTTATAACATCTGTATGTATGGGCGATTAAATGCGATTAATTCACCACAGCGTGTAATTCATTAGATCAAATTTTTTTTATGCTATATACATATATATATATATACATATTTATATATATATACATATTTATATATTAGGGCATTAACGCAAAAGTCGACTAGTTGATTAGTCGACTATAGAGGCACTAGTCGACGACACTTAAATTTACCAGTACCTTCAAGGTAACAGCCTTCGTTTTGTTTAGTTTAAATGTCATGTTGACTGTTAATGTTACAGAGAACTTTAATAAAAGTTACTCAGTGTTGGACAC
>JBBKCR010000002.1:16217760-16247238 GCA_037577295.1 Ladigesia roloffi | reverse complement strand
ACACATACACACACACACACACACACACACACACACACACACACACACACACACACACACACACACACACACACTTTTCTTCTCTAAAAATACCAAGGCCAGCAAATACGGGGATTCTATAAAAGCTCATGAGCACAAATATATAAATATAAAGTACATAATGAATTTATTGATATTTGCTTTTTCGGAGTAGAGGGAGTGGCGTAGCAGTGGTGGACCAGAGCGGCCCTGGCACTCTTTAAAGTGGTGCGCTGGGCTGTGGGAATGTGCGCTTTTGGGTCACAGTGCTGAACGATGGCGAGGAACCCTGGCTCTCACTCACAAAACATCTCTGATCGCTCCGCTTGCCCATTCAGTCTATACCTTTCAATTCCAAACTTTCCATAACACACCATATTAAGCGTCAGGTTATTTCTGCACTTCCTCTTCAACACTCTTTCCATCTCTCTCTCCCTCTTTCTCTCTCTCCACGTTCTTCCTCTCTTATTCTTTTTGCTTCTTTTTCTCACTTCCTCTCCCGCTTATTCTTTTTCTTTCAATTTACAGAAGTCTAAATTATGTCCAGGAAGGGTGTTTCTGAGGAGATAGTGGACATGCTGATTAAAGCCGAGAAGACAATGGCATTAGTCACTATTATTCCCACTGATTAGGAAGCCAATCCAATGAATTCTGTTATTTCTCCTCAGAAGTATTAAATCTAGAGTGACTGAGCACTGAGTGTTGAAACATCAAACCCAACGAGATCAGAGACCCATGTTTTGGTTTCAGTGCATCTGGACGCTGGTCTCTGATTGCACTTGTCTGCTTTAAATCACTATTGATGACAAATTAGAGCTGAGGTGGGGCCGTTAGCACACGCTAGCTGGGCCCAGCAGCGGCCCCTGGTTTCAGCGGCTGCATGGGAGTTGCCATTATTACTTCCTTCAGATTTTTATCTTTTGTGAACATGAAGTTTGTTCAATGAGTCCCCTCCACTTTCCTTCCTACGCTGAATTCAACTTTCAATTGTGAGTCTACACTGAAACCCTCCACCCAAGACTATATGTGGAAATAAAGTTCAGATCACTATTAGCAGATATCCTCAAATGTGAGTGAACTTTCTCCGTTTGTTGTCTTGTGAGTAACAGGTCAGCATGAGTTAGTAGTTTTCAGTCGATACGTTTAGGACTTTAAGATTAAGGAAATTATTATAGTGCTAATTCTACGAGGCTCTTAAATGCTGTGCCATTATTTTTAAGTGCCTGGTGAAGTGGTTAAGTGAAAATTTCCCTTTCATGAATTGTACAGGGCTGAATATAACTCTGCCAAGATGGAAACTGATAAATCAAAGCAGTGTTAGCTGAGTAAATATTACATTACTGTAAATATCCAGACCAGTGTCATCACAGTAACTTAGTCCTCCTAGGCCTCCTTTCTTCGCCTCTTCATATGCTCTTAGATCTATGGGCTGCTTTAATCTCAATAACACATGTATGTGTGGAACATACATATACGAGTACACAAACAGACTGTGAAGACAGACAAGCTGTCAGCAATGAATCAGACTGTGGTTTTGGGATGATATAAGCTCTTCCCTAAGTCCAACCTACAGTTAGTCTGCTTCTTCTTTAAGAGCTCCAGAGTTCCTCCTGATGATGTGTGAGCATGCATTCATTGCTGAGTGGTATTTTTGTCCATTATGGTGCTAGGTGAGCACGTCTGTGGCGTGCCAGTGTTTACCTGTGGTCAGACTCGCTATACTGCGCCGCTGTGAGCCATCTCTACATATAGGTGAGACAGGGAGTGAGGGAACCTGAAGACAGACGTGGACGTGGCTAAAATTAGGAGTAAAAAGGGCCTTCTATGTTTCAGGGCTACAGTCATAAACAAAAAATCTAAGTCTGAATGACCATCATGCTCGTTGCCTAATTTACCAGTAAAGCATTGATTTACTGCAGTGCTCACATGGACACAGCCCTAAACCTCACACTACATTTACATTTATGCATTTAACAGATCCAGAGCGATTTCTAATTTAATCATGTTTCAGATCCAGGTAAGAGCTGCTGAACACACTCTCAAATTCTTTGTTAACAGATAGCAGCCAACTCAAATTTGATGACCATTCTTGTGAATTGCCAGACCCATTTACTCATCCCATGTACTAACTGTAGGCATTAGGATGTGCTGATTGAAGAGAGAGAGAGAGAGAGAGAGAATGGGCCGTGCGTGTCCATGTCGTATGGGTTTTGTCTCGTGATCCGCTGTGGGAAGCCGCTGTCACCCCGGCTGTGGTTAGCTGCTCTGGTGCTGCTGCAGGCTTCAAAGACTGCAGGCCTGCCCACAGCCCTAATTAGAGGGTCCCTGCCCAGAGCTGGGGACAAGCTAGCGGAAAGTGTGCGCAAGTGCACACACTACGCTTCGGTAGCAGCGGGCCGACATGGGCCGCGGATGGGGAAGGGAGGAGCAGCAACCTCATCACATCTGTCCCATGAGTCTCTTAGCCTCTTTCTCTCTTTCTCATGCAAGCATGTCTTCTTCTTTTCTCCCATCACACCTTGCATTGTAGTCCTGTCTTTTTTTCCCTTCATTCCTAGGCAATTCATCTTCAGACATTACGGCTCTAACCAACAAATCAAAAAAAGTGATTCCTCAGAAAATTTAATTAGAATATTTCTTAAGCCACCAAAATCAAAGTTTGTATGGGAAACCAAAGGTGCTTCCCCTTTAAATCCAAAGAAACCTTTACGCTTCATTCATTTTGTTTCATTTTGCTGTTAAAACTGGCTACCTTACATGCCAAACAAAGCAGTGCATACATATGTTCCCATATGATGTCTGAATGACCTTGCTGACCACTCCCCCTAACACTCCTCTCTTTAATCCGCTATCATCTGCTTCCTTTCCAGCAAAATGTCCTGCTCCATAATCGGCCATTGTTTGCTGGGGGGGTGTTTATGTCAACACCGAGCCGTTCTGTCTTGATGTAACCTCGGTTTTTTAGCTGTTTAACCATATTGTCACAGCCTATTTAAAGGAAACAGACTGTTAGCCAGTGCACAGCTGGCAGGGCCAGTGGTGGTGTAGTAAAATATAAATATAATAAGAACGTTTTTGAGCTGGTGAATCCATTCTGAGCAGTGAAACATCACCACAGTGACCACAGCTGTGGCATGCGTGCAGGAAAGAAAAAAAAAACAGGCCAAGCCTCTGAAGCCTGAGAGTGGGAGCCAGCAGAAGCAAAGAACAGAGATGTCTAACTTGTGCCTCAGGTTCAGTGTTAATGGCATCATTAGCATAGGCTGATGCTCTACTGGCAGCATGTAAATACAACAGCTCTTACTGTCATCATTATTTTCGCAGACATGCTATTTTATTGTATGAAACTGCGTGATTTCATTTCAGATCCCTGCATCATGCTATGTGCGTCATCACCTGATGTTAAAACTGACGTCCCTGAATTATCAGAACAGAAAGGGTGGCATAATAAAAGATTCCAAGATTAAATCTGAAACTACACAGAATGCTGAACATTTGATTTTAATAACGTTTCAGGTCTTAAATTCAGCTAAAGGTCAAGAAGACTCAAGCCAGAGGAGGTGAGGGAGGTTTTTGGGCAACCAGAGGAAAAAGTGAAGGTGGTGCTGAAGGTATAGAAGCAGAAAGAGAAAGTGAGGGGGCAGTTCCCACAGGCTGCCATTGATGCATTGAGTTATTCAGGGCTCTGGACTTTAGGCCTCAATTACAGCCATTTGGCAGGAGCACTAACGCAGGGAGACGCGGCTGTGGCAAGTCCGGTCCATGCTGCCCGACCCTGTGCTCGTCCCCTGGGCAGTGCTTTGTTTTTTTAGCAGGCGGCTAGCTCAGGCCGCTTTTAGCCTCTGCTTTTAGGCATCGTTGGTATTATTTTTTCCCTACTCGCTCCAACTGCAACGGCCTCAACCACTCAGGGCAATGGAGTGCTTTTGTGGAGGGAATGGAGTGATCAGTCATTGACGGTGCGCAGCATTTTGCACGCATGGATTCTATGACATCGTCTCTCTCTGGGCTCCAACCAAAACAGGGGAACCTCTTCTTCCTCCAAGGCCTTTAGAATACATTTGCTTAGAAGCTGGTGCTATCTATTGCTGAAAGTTATTACCTCCAAAACTGTTATGCAGAATAAATGCTGGTAGTTCACTGGGACTAGAGGACATCCAAAAAATAAAAAAGACTTCACTTAACTATTGGCAAGACTGGGAGTTTAGTACCAAATAGAGACAGAGATGAAGGGGAGGGTGGTTATCACATAAAGAGTTTTGTACCCATTCCCTTGAGGCTAGAAGGGACAGCAGGAAGTGGAGGGAGGAAAAAATGGCAACTATTACCTTGAGAAAAACGAAAAGGCCGTCTCAAACACTGAATCCCACCGCAGTCCACAAGAAGGCCATTCCTAGAGAACGAAAACAACTAAAAAAAGTTGTTTACTAGTTAATACCAGAAAAACACCAATTTGCTTATGCTCTCTCTCTCTCTCTCCCTGCTCTTTCTCCTCCTCTTTCTCCCTCACTGCTCCATCTCTTCCCCCCCATTATACCCTTTGTTGGTTAGTTCCGTGGGTAGCCCTGGTGCCCATGTGAGAGCCCAGTGGACCCAGTGTGCTTACCCCACTGACAGCAGATGAAAGGCCGTATGGCTGGCATTATTTGAAAGGCATCCATCTCTCTCTGCTTTGGCCCCGGTGTCCTCTTATTTCACAGGGGCAAATTAATAACTCTGCTACATCAATGGGTTCGTGCTAAAAGGGCCCGGGCTGGCGTCTGAGCCACCACCATCGCCCCAGCCTGAAACGCAGCCACTGCTGCAGTGCTGCCTTGAAGGCCGTGGGCTCTTCTCTTGAGGGCAGAAGGGATTTCTGACTGGATTCGACCACTTCTGAAGTATTGTCAACAGCCAAGTTCAATAGGCAGGCCGTCAGGGACCCATGTCTTTATTTACATCCCTCAAAGCGAAGAAGACACACTCAGTGGGATCCACACACTCTGTAATTGTATCTCTGTGATCTCCAGATTCGCACTGCAAAACAAGTCTGTCCATTGCATTCCTTGTGTGTATATGAAGCTGCTTACACTTCACCTAAACCTCACAAATAAGAGGGACGTATAAGAATGCTGCATCCTCCACTGCCTCCCTGGATGTTGCTGGGAAAAATAGCCAATTAATCTCTCCAGCAATTTAGCCAGTTGTGTTGGTATGTTTTATCAAGCTCAGGAAGCAGTGGAGGATATTATGAATGCTTGAATGCATGAAGATATGGAGCAAATGAGTGAGTGGATGGAAAGGAGTAAGCATAAATGAAAGAGAGGGTGTCCTCCTTTTCTTACCTGCTTTACTTCTTTACCTCTCTGTTCAAAATGAGGACACACAGCCCTCTCCAGGCCTGAAATACTTTATTATTTACCCACACAAATAATAAAAACACAAATCAACCATAGACCCCTAAATGTCTGTAAAATTTGCTTTTGAAATGGGCACAAAACCACTGGCAAATATTTAAGTAGCTAATTTGGAAGACGTGGGGCTGTTTTTCTTCCTCATTTCTTAAAAAAAAAACAGAGCTAACAGAGTACAAGTGTCACAGATCGCGCTTTTCTTGAGGCTCTCGCCGCTGGCCGACTGATGGGCAGAATCATCACACAGGCCGCACAGTCCTCCATCTGTGTAAGTGGAGCATCCCTCTCTCTCCCTCGCTCTCTCTCTCTCTCACACACACACACACACTTAGACACACTCCCTACTCTCTCTTTCCTCTCTCACTCTCCCTCTCTCACTCACACTCACACACACACACACTCCCTTCTCTCTTTTTCCCTCTCTCTCTCTCTCTCTCTCTCTCTCTATCACACACACACACAAACACCTCTCTCTCTCTCTCTCTCTCTCTCTCTCTCTCTCTCTCTCTCTCTCTCTCTCGCCGTGCAGTAAAAGAAAAGCTGCTCCTGTGAAAGGCTGCTCCTAATTATACTCTGCCCTCTCCCCCTTACCTGCTCCATCCGCAATTAGAACAGTGGAGCCCTCAGGAGAGTCCCACCGCTGCCCATCACCTCAGCACAGCCTGCCGCACACTGCAGCCCTGCGCTTCTTAATGGGGTGGAAAGATAAAAGTAGGCCTGTGTGTGTGCAAGTGTGTGTGTGTGTGTGTGTGTGTGTGCACGCAACAAAATTACAAGTCCAGTCCGAAGTAATCTTTTCTAACAGAAAGATGTTTCAAATCACCTCTGATTAGATGTTAGGTTAGTGTGTTTCCTGGTTGTCAGTGGCTCAGTTATAGGAGGACAATCACACTACCATGATTCATGAACCTCTATGCTCTTAAACATGTTTGCCAGAAAGATGTTGAAAAGATAAAACTGTTTTATCTGTTAAAGATAAAACTGTTTTTATATGTAAGATGCTGGATAAAGAAGAATGATGGTGTGATCGAATCAGAAATTCCATGAAGCAGTGCCATTCACTTTTTGAGTATTTGTGAGTGTGTGTGTGTGTGTGTGTGCATGTTTATGCATGTGATACGTATGCATGTGTGTGTTCGTGTTACCCAGGTCATGTTTCCTGTGTATGAGTGTGTGTGTGTGACTGTGTGAAAGTGTGTGTGTGCCCCACACCACTGTCAGTGTCTCTGTGACTGTGCGTTTGCGCTTTTGTGCGCGTAGTTGCGTGTTAACTGGAGCACGTTACCTGTAAGCGCTCGTATGTGTGTGTGCCCCATACACCACTGACCTGCCCTGCGCGCTCCCGCGGGTAGGAGTGGCACGCGCGCGGGCAGGAAGTGTGTAGCCGGCAGGGTGCGGCCCAGCTGCGCTCCTGCGATCCCCTTCACTCCGCGCCGACGGAGAGGGGACGCACAGCGCGCGCCGCAGAGCGCACGCACATACACTCATACACACACGCACACACACACACACGTACACGTGCACGCGCTTCCACGCCACACCGCCTCCCTCCGCTCTCTTAGTTGGTCTAAATAAACGCACCCTCCTGCCGCTTGCGCTCAGTCTCACCCGCGCACTCGGAGCCACCGGATCGGTGTTTCGTTTTGTTTTATTCGGTTTTGTGTAGTTTGTTTGATTGTTTGTTGTATCCTCATTGGTCCTTTTCTCTGCTGTTACGCACCGACGATGAAGAGGAGCGACGAGGGCAAGGAGGATTAAAGCGCTCTCAGCCACCCCGAACTTCTGCCCCGGTTTTGGGGGGCGCACGAGGAGCTCCTAGCAGGGAGAGAAGGGGAGGGCAGGGTGGGGGGGACAGGAGCAGGGGGCGGTGGAGGAGCTGGAGGAGGTGGCGGAGGAGGTGCAGGCTGAGACCGTGGAGCTCCAGGCGGCATGCGGCTCCTCGCGCTCCTGGGGCTCCTCGCCTCGTGCGCCCTGCTGCTCTCGCCCGTCTCCCAGGCGTGCGGACCCGGGAGGGGGTACGGAAAGCGGAGGTCGTCCAAGAAGCTGACGCCACTCAGCCTCAAACAGTTTAGCCCCAACGTGGCCGAGAAGACCCTGGGGGCCAGCGGGAGGCTGGAGGGAAAGATAACCAGAAACTCGGAGCGCTTTAAGGAGCTCACGCCCAACTACAACCCAGACATCATCTTCAAGGATGAGGAGAACACGGGCGCGGACCGGCTCATGACACAGGTAAGGGGGCGGCTCGACAGGGGGTGGGCGTCATTGGGAAGCGGTGCGTGACTCCAGCAGAGCAGCGCTAGAACTGTTTTGCGCTGCTTCTGCTCGCCCTTTGCTCTCTGTTCAAACCTCTATTGATCCACACCATGAACTGACTTGCCCCACAACGTCTTTGAGAACCCACTGTACACAGATCCAGTTCCATATTTCAAATATCAGTGGTGTATTTCTGGATTCCGTTCATGTTTTCTCCTGCCTCAGCACCACTTCTGGGGGCTCCTTATTATGATTTTAATGACTTTTGTTGCAATATTATTTTCTAAGCAATTCAACTAATAAATGTGGTCATGTAATGCATTTTAGATATTTTACGTCTGCCGTATAATTTTATATGACTGGTATCTGGCATGCTGGGGCGGGGAACACTGTACCTGGCCCTGTGCAGGGATGTGAGATGAAAAGCTGGATGTCAGTTTTCCCAGACAGGAGCACAGTGGAGACCAATGTATGGCAATTGGTTGGACAGTGAAGTATTTTTGCTGAAACTAAAGAAACACTAAAAAACTGAGAAATAAGGTGCAGATTTAAACAGGCCATAAGTTTTATATCACTACTGATATTCTGCTACTGTACGATACCAGGATCAGAATGATCCCACTGTGTACAGATCATGTTTCATTCACACTAGTTAGATGGTTTGAACCTGTGCTGTCAATGTCAAAAGGAGCATCAGTGACAATGCTGCTGGTGTTTTACGGCCTTCTAATGTTGATCTATCGCCCCTGATGCAGCTTTTCAGTCACCGCCCTTACAGCAGCTTCTTCAAACCTGTGCTCATCTTAGTTTTAAATCTTTTAAGATACTGCATAATGTGACTTCTTTTTAGTAACTGAAAAGTTTGCTCAGTCCTGGGGAGTACCTAGTGGATAGACTGTCCATTTTGAAGTCTACTTGCAGAAATCACTTACAAAAAGGTTTGCAACAGTAACAGTATATCAGCAAAACCAAAACTATATTAAATGAAAGCCAGTGCACTAAGCAATACTATACAATGATAAATACATACACATAATGCACCTTATCCACCATGTTATGAGATTGTGAATCATTTTAGATTATATTGTACATAAGTCAACTAAAACACAAGTTAATAACAGTTTTGTGCTTATTTTGTTTGTATGAAACGTAAAACATTTTTTTGCAGAAAATTGTAGGTTGCAGTGTTTGTGGGTTTTTTTTTTTGGCGGCGAAAACTGTTTTCATTAGGAACAAGAAACTCCTAAAACAATGACTTTTTCAAAGCATGGTGAATAGGGTTTAATGATAATGGAATTAGGGTGGGTCACTCTTAGCTATATAGAAGCATTTTCTGTCTATTTCATTAAAAACATTAAAAGAGCAGTTTTATTTAGCAGCCCGTTGGTGGTGGCTCACTTAAAGATTTGAGTAGTTAAAAATATATACAGCTTTTTTGTAAAATAAACCAAAAACGAAAAATGTAATATAAATGTTTTCACTTAAATTCACTTAAATCTTCTTTTGTATAGAAAAGGCTGCAGTGTTGTATGTGTTGCTATGATTGCGAACTTTGCCCGTCTTTGGCCATGACCCATTGCACTTTAATGATTACCTCTTGATTGCATGTCTGCAGTTTTCTAATTTTCCAGACAACTGCATACACCACCTCGTGTGTCTAACTCTGATCTAATCGCCTGCTTTTGCAGCGCTGCAAGGACAAGCTGAACTCCCTGGCTATCTCTGTAATGAACACATGGCCAGGGGTAAAGTTGAGGGTCACTGAGGGCTGGGATGAAGATGGAAATCATTTTGATGACTCTCTACACTACGAGGGCAGAGCAGTGGACATCACCACCTCTGACCGCGACCGTAACAAGTACGGAATGCTGGCCCGGCTGGCGGTAGAGGCCGGCTTCGACTGGGTCTACTATGAGTCCAAAGCACACGTCCACTGCAGTGTGAAGTCAGGTAGGAACAAGATTGTGAACTCTAACACAAAAGACGTTAGCAGTCTCCTGTAAATGGATCCTATAAATTATTTTAATAAATGAATCAAATGCATAAGAAACTTTGCTTGCCTGCAGACCAGAAATCAGAAAGTGCTTCAGTATTGATTTGGTATCATCTTTTTTCATCCTCATAACTACAGCACACGGACCTCTTGGATAAAATTTAATCTTGGTCTCAGTGTTTTTAGAACAAAAGCCCTCTAGTAAACTCTAGTATTTTTCCACCTCATCTCAATGTGTACCATCGACAATTGTGTTGGCACATTTTCATAAAAGAGCAGAAAACCCAATGAATTGAGACACACAAATACCAACAGTTGTTTAAACACCTTCCCAGTGATTTTCAAAACCAATTTGTTTTGAATCAATGGCTTTTCAACATTTTTTTCTTCACATATTACAGGAAATGCAGATAAAACTGCTCTGGAACATGCTGGAGTGTTCGTTTAGCACACAACCGTTGTACTATAAATATTTTTTTATGTTGAGACCCCTGCATAAGTCTGTTGTTTACCTTAGCTATCATTTAAGAGATCTGCTTGGATAAAATTTTATTTGCAACAACATTTATCTAAATTTCCTGGCGTTACTGCAGCTAATGGCTCTAATACTAGAGTTTTCCTAGCTACAGAGCAAGACATGTCTACAAAGTCAATGTGAGAATACAGTATTAGGTGTGGAGGGCCTTTTAAATGATACAAAAGTTGTGTGTTATGTGTCATGTTAATCAGAAGCGAGACAGCCTCTGTCAAAGACAGGTGTTCAAGTGTGTCTGGCTGTGGGGATTGTGGTCAGTTCTCATTAGCTCAGGTGAGATAAGTGGGAGACATAGGCCACAGGTATCAGACCACATCATTAGATCATAGCTTACCACCTATTTTTTTGTCATCCGGGAGCAAATTACTGGCCAGGTAATCAGGAAATAGGAGCTGGATTTTTCTCCTTTATATAAATAAATGTGCTACACTGTACATAAGATTTTGCTGAACATTCTGGGCTGATTTGTTTTACTTTACCGGGAAGCAGAGGCCATAGAAACCTTTAATTGCCCCACCGTTTCCATCATGTTTATTTCTGTGTATTTTTGTCATGCTGGAATGTGGGTTTTGCTCATTCATTCAAGAAAAATGTTGTGTTAGTACATTCTGAACTCACACAAGTTACACACGTACACAGAAAACTGACCCTGTGCCCTGAGCCTTAGCGCAACTCTTAAGTCTGAATCGTGTCGGTTTCGAGCCCTGGTGAGGAATGGGACTTCTGTGTGGATATTTGTGAAGCACTTTTTTTGTTATCACTCTGATTGGGAGTGCAAACAATTGCAAGACCTGTTGTCTGCGCCTGCCTTATCAAAGTCCTTTATAGGTGTGTTCTGCTGCACAGGGCGCAGTGCTGATGCATGGCTGTGTGGTTGAATGAATGATGCTTGATTCGAAAAATTTGTATTTGTATGAAATGGCATTGCCGGTCGGAAGCTTGGTTATGCTTTAGAGATAAGGCGGAATTACTTTGTGATAAGAAATAGGAAATATTCTTCTCATGCATGCAATAAATCACATTCCTTTAAACTTCTGTGTCTCTTTGTAGTGGGGGAAACTGAGTTTCATAGTGTGTACCTTTAGGTATTAGAATGCAGGTGTGGCAAGGGCAGAGAACAGAGAGAGAGGGAGAGGGAGAGAGAGAGAGAGAGAGAGAGAGAGAGCGGGTGAGCGCAATTGTTCAGAAGTCGAGCAGGTTACTAAAGTGCTTTGAGATGATTAACCCGCTCCTTTGTTTTCCAGACGGTAATTCTGTTGTTCCTTTCTCAGATCTCTTATCTCAGCCATGTCTTATCACCTGGCCTTGGTACTCACCTTTTCCAAATATTTGTGCTGGACTCTGCAGAGACTTGAGACTCCTATACCAGGCCCTATAGCGTCTTTCAGGGCCTGACCCGGTCCCTCCTGCTGGAAAGGAGAAGCAGAACTTACGCTCAGGCCCGTAGTTATTTATTAGCTTATATTGTATTTTTACTTGGTGACCCGAGTTGAGTGAAAAGAGAAAACTAATTAGTTTTAAGAATGGTGTTTAAAGTGTTTGCTAGCACACAAAGTTGTTTTGCCACTGTGGCAGACTTTCAGTTTTATTGGTGTTTTACGTGTTTACAATGAGGAAGAAACAGAGTGGGAAACAACTATTGAGTGTGTGCTCAAACTATGTCCATGTAAGGGGAACAGGTTAGAAAAACATACCACAGTTATACTGTAACAAACATTCATTGAAAGCAACAGTTAAAAAAATAATAATTAAAGTAAACTATGTATCTTTGGCACCATCAAAGAATGACTATTAATGAATAAATACATTTGTTTGTTTGGAGCCCCTAGTCCACAATAAAAAAAAATTAAACCAAAAAGCCCAGTAGCCACCACTTGTAGGCTAAAATCATTACAAACATAAGGTATACAAAAGACAGGTGTAGAGATCCACAGCTGCAATTTAACGTTTGTTATCAAAGCGATAAACATGGTGGTGAAATGTTAAAATTCAAGTTCACGCTTCTGGTTGGCAGTAATCCACTGACTTATCTTTTTGTTTCTATTGTACTGGTCAGCTGAGTTCAGTTCTTTCTCTCTTCTTTCTAAGAACACTCTGTGGCTGCTAAGACGGGCGGCTGTTTTCCCGGAGGCGCTCTGGTCACTCTGGAGGACGGGAGCAAGAAGGCCCTGCGTGAGCTGCAGCCCGGAGAGAGAGTGCTGGCCACGCACCAGAGTGACGGCAGCGGTCAACTCCTCTACAGCGAGGTCATCGCCTTTCTGGACCGCAGCCCTGCAGTCCACCAGCAGTTTTACACTATAGTAACAGACTCAGGGGCCGCACTGAGCCTGACCGCCGCCCACCTTGTGTTCGTGACTGAGGGGAACTGCTCGGGGCCAGCGGTCAGCGGCCAGCTCAGGACTGTGTTCGCCAGCCAGGTGCGGCCGGGTCAGTGCGTGGTTTGGGCCCAGGGAGCAGAGCAGGAAGGCCGTCTGTCTCGGGTCAGCAGGGTGAAGACGAGAGAGGACTTGGGGACATATGCTCCTCTCACCCGCCACGGAACGGTGGTGGTCAATGACATTGTGTCCTCCTGCTACGCAGCCACAGATCAGCACCGGCTGGCCCACCGGGCTTTCGGCCCACTCAGGGCGCTCCACAGATGGGGAGGGCCGATGGGCCACCAGGTTGAGGGAGTACACTGGTACTCCTCACTGCTGCACTGGGTGGGAAGCCATGTACTTGACCCAAAACACTTCCACCCTTGGGGCATGATGGGCATCAGCAGATAAATGGGAGGACAGTGATGCTGAGAAAGTATCAACAATGTTTTAAAAAAAGGCTAGTATGGAGGTTCTGGGAGGAAGAAGAGGAAATTCTGAAATGAAGAACAGAATAAATTCTCACCCAAAAAGACTCTACTCCCTTTAAAGACTTGAAGGATGCAGTACTTTTGTGGGTGTTACTTCACTTGGAGAATCGTGTCCATGGACACTGACGGAAAACATGAAACAACCCACATGTAAAAACATTCAATATAAAACCATTTGAAAAATGTTTTCTTTTACTGCCTACACTGGAACACGCTCACAAAACACACAAACACGCACACACATGCATTAATAAACATTCTAATCCTGACTGAGGTGATACAGCAGAGGTAAACTGTAGATAAATTAGCTCAGGTAAGCAGTGCTTCAGCCATAGGAGACCAGTCTTAGCCTGTTGGAAACAGTAGGTGTTTGAGTAGGATGAAGTGTTATACCGAAAAGATGAGGGATGGAACACTAACACAAACAAAAGTAGATTTGAAAAGAAAAAAATCACAGTGGTTGTTAGAAAAGTTATCTCTGGAAAACAAATCCACCAGATACAACTGATATCAGGAAAATCTTTTTCCTAGCAGTCTACCGTTCTGTCTGTTATTTGTTACGTACTGTTTTTATTCTCATTATTTTCTCACAAGTTCATATTCCTTGGTTTGGACCCATTGATGCTGTCAGTTTCTTACTGGAAATGTTCTTCATAACTTTATCAAGTATTTAATGGTCACGTTGTACACTGTATTTCTACATATGGCATACACAAGGGGTAAAGTAGAGAATATAACACGATATAACTTTATTAGAATTATTTAAAATAGGATATTGAAATATACAATGTTATTCACTCAGTACAATCATTATTATGTTAGTGAACATTCTATTGAACATCCTTATGTTATACTATACAGCCTGTATTCCCTGTGTATGCTTTATGGAGTAATACTCCATATACAATCTGACTTGCTGTATTTACCTTTTTTTGTGGCATTATTCACTTTTTACCAGAAAGATGTCAAAAATTATATAATGTTCATAAAAGTATTTAAAGATCTATTTTTCAAAATTAAACGATATGGAAATATGTTGTTTTTCTCCATTTCTTCGTTCTTGTTAGTCTGGGCTGTTCCTCAATGGTCCATACTGTGTCATGAGAGACACATAAAAGTCCTTATCACCTTGTAACTCTGCATATCCTTGTAACTTAGTCATAGCTATATCTTATTCTCTAATGCCATGCCTGTGATTGTTAAAGTCTCTGTGGCAAAATGAAATGTATCCAGTCACAGTTTACATGTTTCATGTGCTATCACTCTACTAAGTCAATAGGCTGGACATCTCTGGAGATGTGACTACAATTTTCTCCACATCTGTGCTTCTGCAGGCACAGAAAGGGAAAATTCGGAGCCCAGGTAAGCCCAGCACTGTCCTCAAAAGCTTTGGTGGTTCATATACAGCCTCCTGGCTTTGGCTGGCTCCTTGTTGCTTATTGGCTAGTGAATATATCTTCTTTGTGTTCTGATCTTGCTCAAATCCCCGCTCAGACGGAGTTCCTAGACCACAGAAATGTGTTAGATTGGTTCCCATACAAAAAACCCATATCAGAATGACTTGACATCATACACATAACTTTTCCAAATGTCTGTCATTGCTATACACTCTTATTCGTACCTGAAACTGTATGGTCTAGAAAAAAGGCCAGGAAGCCGACCAAAAACACAGGCAGCGCCAGACAAGACTGGAGAAATATATCCAGACTGGGTAGACCTAAAGGCAAGAAGATGAACATGTAGTGCATTTCTTCCCAAGTGCACAACCCATTACAGTTAAAATGCATTACAAGTAAGTAAAGGGAATCTAGAGCCATTGACATCATACCGGTTTGGATGAAACCAGACTGCATTCTGAACCAGCGAGGCAACACCAGAGACATGAACATAGTGAAGCCTGTATTGAAAATGTTGCGGCCCGAGTCCACGTCTGTGTACTGGATGTATGTTATACCTGTCGCTGCAGCCACAGTGTAGGTCACACTGAGCACAGCACCTGAAATGAACAAAAAGGGACAGAACTTCAGATTTCAACCTCAGCTTTACATGAGGAAGATTTGACAGAGAATGAGCATAAACGTGTTACCATGAATAGCCAGAGGGATTGAGATAAGCAGCTGAATCAGTCGCAGAAACACACTCAGAATCAGCAGCATCAAACCGGCAAGCTGCACAGTGCCCCGAGACCCACACTGAGAGAGGCAAAAAATGAATATTTACATAAGTAGCACTAGTACAATATGTACAGACTTTAGGAGAAAGAAAAAAAATTCTAAATTTCTCCATAGTCCAAGATGTGTTTTGAGCTTCTGAAAATGTTTGACACTCAATTTACCAAAGGGCAGCGCAAAGAGTAGTGTCAGTAGTGATACACCAATCTGATATTTATTATCACTATTGACACAGCACACATGTTTGATCAGATTTAGAATTGAGGGTTCAAAGAACAGAGCAACACTTTATCTGCTTTTCTCTATCCATTTTAGTAGCGACAATCAACACATTGGTGCGCATTGCCATTAGAATTACAGATTATTTTACTGTTTATCTGCAAAGTTTGTTTTTATTACCTTGTTCTTCACACAGAGCCACCAGTAAACATGTACCTTTTGACTGGTGAATCATTCTCAGCACATCAGTGACACTGATATTACAGAGGTGTTAGAGAGAGAGAGAGAGAGAGAGAGAGAGTAAAAGAAAGAAAGAGAGAGAGAGAAAGAGATAGAGAGAGAGAGAGAGAGAGAGAGAGAAAGAGAGAGAGTGTGATAGATACAAGCCCCAAAGAAAAATACTTCCAGTTTCAAAGCTGAGTGTGCGGAGGCCCTGTCCTACCTGGCTGAGTCCCAGAGTGCAGGCGTTAGCTACACTGCTGGAAAGCCCCACTGGCGCCCCCATTAGTCCAGCCATGATACTGCCCAACCCCTCCACACTTAACCCTCTGTTACAGGCCTGTGCTGGAGGTGTAGGGGCTTTTAGGAGTCTTGCTGTTAGCACGTACACTGCCTGAGAACTGACACATGAGGACAAGCCTGCGGCTACCCCTGCCGCAATACTTCGGTCTGTCAGTAGGGGGAGCCCTAGACCTGCATGTATAGAGAACATAAATGGATAAATATTCTCATTATTCACTTTATAAAAAACTTTTACTTTGTAATCACTGCCCCCTTAGTGATATCTATATTATATGCCCACTAAACAGGTGCACAATTACAGTTCTGACCTCATGCATCAATGTGCATTTCAAGACTGAATGGCCACTTTTAATATTTTTTGAATGCTAGATGGCATTCAGCACAGATGTAACTTTTAAAATGGTGTGCCATAGTACTGGTTGTGTGGTACTGGTCATGGCAGGACAAACAGCTGTTTTCAGTGGGAAAGAGTATAGCATGACATTGTGGATAATAGACTTTACATTTCAGTGATTAGAAGTTTAGACCAGACATTGCTGTCCAGTGATAATGAGCTGCTCGGAGACATTTCTGAGGGTACCTGATAAAGGCAGATTGAACCATGGTGTGGTGGGATCAGTAAAGGGCAGAATGGATGAATTTGGAGAGCCCCAGTCCTGAATTTTGGTTGTATTGAAATCAGTCATCTTCAATAGCAGCTCAGATACAGAGTGAGGTCTGAAGTGACCACAGTGATAAAGAGCAGCACACACAGACCACACCAACAGCATGGACAGAAGGACCTGCACAGAGGCAAAGAGTGATAACAAGTAAGATTCTTCCTAGGAAAGCATGATGTAGATTAACTACACCATCTCTACAGGAGAACAAGTCAACTTTCCATGGACACTACTCCATTGTTACATCCTGTTTAACCCCTTATATTCAATATTATTTTGGAGGTTCCTGTACCATGCTTTTTTGCAGTACATTTGTATGATCATGTATGACTAACAAAACCAGAACTGCACTTGATTTTCTCCTTTGTGGGTCAGCAGAAAAGTCAGCATTGACAAAAGTGCAAAAGTGTATTTAATCATGTTTAAACGCATTTTGAATTGTGATAGCTGTACAACTTTTGACCCCAAACCCTGCAATTTTATGGCAAAGCTGTCAATGGGGAGAGATGTGCACCATGCATAAATGGGTTCAGTTCTAATGAACTGCCTAATTAATTTGTGTGTCAATTACTCCTTAAATTCAACTAAAGGCTAAATATTATATGTAAATATTGTGCCATCACAGAAACAGGGCATTCAGATGTGGCTGTATTTGCAGCTTAATTTACACGCATGGAGTGTCTGGAATGTGTAGTGAAAGTGACATTTTAAATAAATAACAATTCAGCTTTCCGAGAGTTTTAAGTTTTGTCTGATGTTAACTCTCAATAGCATGGTGTTGCCTTTAGGCAATAAAATGTTATTTTTTGGCCCACTGCCCCAATGAATAAAAAACCAGCACATTATAAGTGATGAAAAGTCTGGAACCAATAAAATTGGAGGTGGGAGTAGGTTTGACATTTATCTGGGGTTGGAGCAGTCCTTTTTGAGCCAATAGCTGGGTTGCACACACTACTTTCACTTTTTAACATGTTTAATTTGAAATAAATTAGTACGAATAAATCTGTGATGCACATGAGTTTGTACAGAAGCATATGTGATTGAGTAAAGATACCTTTTGTCTTTATTTATATATATAAACATTATATTTTTTCATTTGTTACCTCAGGGCAGGGTTGTGCAGTAAGATCACTTTAGTTTGTTGCCTTGTTGCCTCAGGGCAACACTATGATACAAGGGTAGCAAAACACCAATGTTTGTCATATAAATATATAAATTAGGGCTAGGAATTTAACGCGTTAATTAGTCGGCACACCAAAAAAACGTCATATTCCCAAATCTCTGCTGCGTGAGCCAGACAGCGCAGTTCAGATCACAGCACGCGAGTACGCTTGTAAGACTTGGAAGAAAAAACAAAACAAAATGGCGAATAAAAAGTTGTCTTGTGAGTGTTTTTGCCGATTCTGACTCTGAAGGAGAATAATTGCCTCTTGGAAACGACACTCGTGCGTCTCCCGGTTCGACTTCGGAGCGCAGCTGCACTGTAGCATTAGTAGCTTTAGCATTAGCTCTCTCCAGACCTCCAGAGGGGCGGAGTCTCAGCACTGTGGCCGTGTTCTGTGTGTGAGAGCCAGGAGAGCTAGGAGAGGCAGCAGGCCTGGAAATAGCGATGATAGTGGTGGCTGGGTCTATTGTGTATCAAAGTGTATCAAAACTGTCATAAACTGGAACCTAATTCATACGTTTGGTTCAGTCAGTGATAAAAAATGTCATGACCACTGTACCCTAAGTTACAGGCTTGTATTCAGTGATAAATGGTAAAAAACCACCTTCTTGTAAGTCCGTATTTATGTGCGATTATTTAGATTAATTTATTAATTAGATTAATTCATCGCTACACCATGTAATTCATTATATCACAATTTTAAATCGCTTGGTAGCACAAATTTAAATATATAAACACAAACACACACAGCTAATCTCTACCCTACAGATTGATACACCAATTTAACTGATGTTTGTTGAAATAACACTTGTTAAATCTGTTGTTGTTGCAATAAAACTTCATTATTTTCTTATTTTAAACTTATTTATTGTATATATTATATATTATAAAATACCTTGCCCCTTGATATATTATATAGGACCCCCAAGCTCCCAAAATCTTGCGTGAAATGTAATTTTCCTCTTAAAATAAAAATGCGTGCCATAGAGTGTTAAGTAAACTCTCACAGCACATCTGAACAGTTTACTATATTATATATCTAGACTATTACTATATTACTATATCTGGAACACATCTCACTGGTAATGAGTCTGGAGTTACACTCACTGAGAGCATGCTGAAGACGGGGTACCGTGGGAGCCTTAAGCAAGCGGGGAGAGAGCAGGAGCGCAGGTGCTGAGACAGAAACACCAACAGAACCACGGTTCTGAAATCAGACATGTGAATGTGTTGTGTTGGTGAAAGACTGATTTTTTACACAGTTATTGGAGGGAAAACTCTCTTTTAATTCATGCAACTACCTTAATTATTGGCTGTAATATCAACTATAACACCATGTGTGACACCATATGCAATTATCATTAAGCACAAACTGCTTAACCCTTTGAAGTCATGGTGGTATATAGATAATAATCATAATGACCTAAGTAATAAATGAAACATTTAAGGGGTGAAAAGAATTATACAGAAAGGAACCAGGGAGGCAAGGCCTGCTGGTATATTGACACTTACAGTAAAGCAAAGCCCCAGTGATCCGAACAGAGCAGAGCTGCCTCTCTATAGATGGAGAAGCCCAATATGCAAAGCACAGGGGTCAACACAAGAGGACCACTGCAGCCCAGCAAAGCTCCACCCACACCAGTCCAGCCCACTGACATCTGGACCAACCCAGCTACTACAACCATGCCCTGCAACTACACACATATACACACACACACACATTTTTTTTCTGCCATTTAACCCATACCATAGAGTTTTGTTCTGAGAGCAACAGCATACAGTTCATCAGACATGACAGAAGACAGGATCTTATGAAAATCAGTGTAATAAGTCTAAGCTATACTCTAGAATAACTTCTCAGTAAGGATGAATCTGTGCCACAGTGCATGCTGTGGTGAGAGAGAGATAGAGAGAGATAGTCAGGGGGTGGTCTGAATGTTCAGGACCACGGACAGCAGTGCAGTACCTCTCTAACTGGGTGTGTTGGGACCTCAAACTCCTTTGATTTCTCACACTGACCCCTGCAGGCTGCAGGTGTTCCTGCAGGAAATCACATCGATCGGTTCCAGTGCAAGGTATTTCAACAGTTTAACACTTCTGATTCATGTGACACAGAGGAGCAGGCTTGAGGCAAATCGTGCAGAGTGTACTTTGTATGAAGTATAGAATCGACTTACCTGTCTGTCCAGAAATCAGTACCAGGCCAGGAATGAGAAAGTCCAATGTTGGAGCCTGGACCAGTGGGAGCCTATGCAAAAAAGGTGCAATGTCCATGTGAAATAGAGGGGTGAGAGATAGAGAGAAACAGAGAGAGAGGGATCCAGAGAGAGAGGAAGTAAATCGTACCGTGATCCAAAATAACTCTGTAGGAGTGTACAAACTCCTGAGTAAAAGAACACAGAAGATGCCATACGCTCCCTCTCAGCCCTCTCCACCAACGCTCCCACTACTAGTGTACACAGAGAGGCTTGCACCAGAACATGCTGCATACATAGAGATACAAAAGTTTGGGGTCCTTATACCAATCATATGGTTAAATGTGAAGAAGCTTCAAACATTTGAATACAGTTTTCAACAGAGCCTTCTGCAACATTAATTAATTTAGAGAAAAAATGTGCCATAACAGCTGCGAAATAATAATCAGAGACAATCAGGAAACCTACTACCTCAATAGAGGCTTAGCATTGCTCAGAGACACACTTGATAACTTATGTAATCGAGTTTGTTTTGCAATATATATTGTTATTTTTTTTATTCACTCATCTGCCAATTACCTGCAGTGCCAAGGGAATGTTTAGCAGAAGTGGAGGACTGTGATCCACTCGAAGTCTCTTCAGGATTTCAGCTTCACCCAGGTCTGTAGAGTCCTGCTGAAATACTGCCATCCACTTACATCTGCCCAGCTTGACCATTTCGTCTCTCTGGTAGGTTTTTTTTTGGCGCTGTAAAATACCTGAACAGCTTTTTACCTGTTATTTATGATCTTATTTCTTTCAGTCATGCTCCAAGCTTCTCCTTTACAGCAGGAACTCTAAACCCTTGTAGACTCAGCTGAGGCCTCTCCCTCCTTGCCATGTGTGTTTCTAAATCATATGATGACCTTTGACTCGAAGTTGTGAAACCGACAGCAGTTTGTGTTTGCTAGAGAGGATTCTCTATTTAATCATTATCTTTTCATTGACTAACAATAACAATTAAAGATTACATAAAGAATGTGGCTTGTATGCTCACATGGCCTAGGAGAAGTTGGGAGGTGTTTTTACTATACATACATTTTGTGGAGTGTTATAGCAAGTTTACCTGTTTTACAATGATGAAGCCATTTAAAAATGTTCCTTTCAATCCCAGTCGAGATGAAAATTAAGACTTGATTGGTGCGGGATATCAAGTTTTTTTTTATTAGGGTTTATTTGTAATGTGCTCAAAAACACTCCCACCATTCTAATTTAATCACCATGGAGCTATTGAACACAAGGCAGAAGAAAGTAACTTTGCTTAGCTAACAAAGTTGAACATTGGTATTTGATTTGAAATCAAACTCATTAACATTCATTTCTTCAGGAACTTTTGTTGTGCATATATATCACTTCAAACTAATTTCTGTGACATTTGTTGCTTCACTATTCGCTTTGACGAAAGCTCAGACAGCAGCGAATGAGCGGATTCCTTGTTCCGCCATGACAATGACTCCGGTGTTAAACCTTAATCCCGTATGTCTTTCCCCAGTGTCACTTGGACCCCACCTGTCAGAACTCTGCGTACCACCATTAAAGTACACACTACACTTTGAGAATCACTGGTCTAGTGTTTAAATTAACAATCTATATCACTAGCTTTCCAGTCACAAGTTCTATTTACATATGTTTCATATGTCAATCTATGTTTGATATATGCATAAGTATGTCCCCAAGCAATGAAAACAAAACGAAAAATAAGCAAAAATGTAGTAGTTGTTCAGGGAATAAATCAATGTTTATTTTCGCATTGAACACACAGTAGGGTGCATGGCTGTAGAATGGGAATACTCATGGCTTATAGAGGCTTAAGGGGGGCCTGAACCTCAAACCCACCTCAGCAAGAGAACATAAATACACCAACACACTGTACATGAAGTTAAGCATGCCTCGGTCACATTCACACAACAGTCACACATATACTGTAGATATGTTCAGAGAATAGTATGGGTCTTCATCAATGAAGCTCAACAACTTGACACCATGTTCACATATACAAATGCACTGGCACAAATAAACAGAGGCAAATACACTCACATTAGGCTGAAGCACACCAGGGAAAATGTGTTTTCCACCCCGTCAGTGCATTTATTAAGATCTAACCAAATCCTATCAGCTAGTGCTATATCAAGAGCATCAGTTACTCAGTTATCTGTCTTTAGACAGATGTAATTTAATTTGAAGTGAAGGATACGAAAACACACACACACACACACACGACTGGATGAAACTCTGATGCCTAGAAGTGTGTCATTAAAGAAATAAATTAGAAAAACATGTACTTTAGCAAAGAGCACAACACAGAGATAATAAACCTGGCTGCAATGGGCCTAGTTTATCTCTCCCTCTGTACAGACCATACACAGGGTTAAAGTTCATTTCAGCAGATATGGTAGTACACAAGGGAAGTTCAGGTTAAGTGTAACTATGCCCTGAAGCACATTTGAAACAGAATCAGTGAGAACCAAAGCACAATACGCTCGACAGTCCTGTGGATTGTTAAGAAATCCAGTTAAGAATCCAGTCCATGGCACATAGGAGTTTTATACTATAAAGACTCACCAGTATCTCCTCCACCACCATTTGAATCACAATGTACAAAAATAAAACTATAAATACAGTGTAATAGGATTCAATAAATATTATGCATATTCTTTGTTTGTGGCTGAAAGCTGCACCGTAGGAGGGAGAGCAATTACTACTCGTATAATTTGACAAATGTTTTCCCATCCAATCACAACATATGCCAATTTCTCAGAAACACCTCCAGAGAAGAAATGAAGATTTGGTAAGACATTATTGCATTGAAACATATCTGGAGGAATATTTTATGTATTACCTTATAGGATGAAATAATGACATACTTGATGTTCATACACACAACAAAATAGTGTTAAATTTAGTACTGCAGAGGATGTTGATATGGAAAAAAATAATTGAAAAAGACAAAGAAAGCTCTGAGCACATTTATATTGTTTACACAATAAAAACAAAGGGCCAGTTGAGGGACTGTTAATGCTAGAATGATATCTTATCCTGAGCAAAATATCTGTGCCTTGGTGACTAAACCAACTGCCTCCTCCAGTGGATACCTGCATATATTTAAAGTTTTGTTTATGTGGTTTTGTTTTTGTTGGTTACTGTGTGACAGCTACAGTGAAAGGAGGTTAGAAGGATACATCATTCATTTATTACAGTATTTTGTTAATGATTAGTGTCTGTACTATAAGTAACACTGAGATGTTTGGATATAGCATTTAGGTGAAGACCCCTTTTATCTCACTGCTGAGTTGGAGCGCAATCATTCTTTAAAAGCTCGCTTTACATCACAGATAACAAGATGATGAGGCTTTGAGGAGTTACTTACTGTGTGGAGATATCTTATATTCTCTTCAGCCTTATTGGTGACATGATTACAATTATTTAAGGAGTGTCATGCAGCCTGTTCCATTACTATTAACAATAAATTAAATTTACAGTGAGTTTCCTTTAGAGGGTTATGTGTCCATTAAGCTATCGTACATGGGTTTGTTTAAAATAGATAGAGAGAAGAAGGGATCAGAACAATAAAAGGGCCCTGAGGGCTGGGAATCATAGTCATAGAACAGTAAGTTTGAAGGCTGTCTATTTAACAGGTTGGCATATATTATGCCTCCTGAATGACTAAAATTTTTCAAATGAAACAAAGCATTTGAAAGAGGCTTCACATACTCAAAGAAGTGGCAAAACTCAATAAACTGACAAAGTCTCACAGCCGCTCTTAGAACAATCAAAACACTGTAAACATAAATTCATTGACAGTACAAGCATCCTCCACTGTAAAAAAAAGAATCAGGTACTAAGAGCATGTTGCTTTAGATCTGCAGAGGTACCGCTCTTCTTACTAAACATCCGTACATTTGAAGGTGAAGCAAGGTATCATGGAAGGCAAACACAAGAGTGAGGATGAATGGTCAAAGTCACATCATGAGTCTCACAGCCTCTGGGTGAAGTTTTCGGGAAACACTCCTTTTTTGCTGAGATCCTTCATCTGAATCCAGTCAACCTCTCTCACCCCCATCAACCAGCCATCATCCTGAAAGAAGACACAAAATTCATGTTTGCAGCTTCATAGACTGCAAACGCCTTTAAGACTACAGACAAAAGTGAGAAAAAACCACAATGCTTCCAGACAGACGTATTGCATAATACAATAAACCACTGATCGTTCTACTATGCTCTGTGGTATGTATGAAAATACTGAGAATGCAGAGCTGATGTCTATTTTGTTTCAAGGTGTAAAGAGGACTTTGAAAGATATATATATATATATATATATATATAATGACATCTGCATTCAGATGTAGGAAACTGTATTAAAAAGCTGGATATTTGAAGACTTGTGCAAGATGTAGTGTTGTTTTTGGCGGCCTGTCTTAGTCACGTCCATACTCTTTTTAGTCTAGTCAAATTTTAGTCGACTAAAAGTCTGAGCATTTTAGTCTTATTTTAGTCAGAATTATCCACACTATTTTCATCTAGTTTTTGTCAATGAAAGCTGTATTTTAGTCTTTTTTATTAATGTAATTCTATTTAACACAAATCAAGACTGTATAAGTATTTGGTAGAATTGACAAAATCCAAAAAATTTCAGTTTAAGTTATTTTCCACACCCGTTTTTATTATTATTTGTCACATGTGAAATACTATTATAAACAAAGTGAAAATAACTTAAGATTGCGCTGACCTGGTCATCTGGATTTTCAAAAGTCACCACAAGTACTGTGTCTCCTGCCTTCATTTCTAACTCATCCGTGTCATTGGCGATATAGTCATGCATCGCTTGAACCTGCAGTGAAAAATAAGATACAGATTCAGACAGTCTAACAGATTTTTTGTTGTATGTGACAAAAATCCAAGACATCTATAAGGGTTAGCCGGGGTTTGCACATAGTTTGATTTACTGGGACTCACTTTGAACAGGAAGTTTGGCGGTTTCTCTACTTCTGTGGTCTCATCAGCCTCTTTGGCTGTCTACATGGAAAAAGGAAAGGACAAATTAGCAAGAGGAAGTCATGAGCACAGCAGGGTTGGCATGTGGAATTACAGAACAATGGTAGCATAAGACAAATGTACACGTGTTCACATGATTTTGCTAATGTTTTAAAACCCAGTGGTAATAAACTCACTGCTGCTGGTGCTGCTGGTGCTGCTGGTGCTGCTGCTGCTGCTGTCTCTTCTGTGGTAGCGGGTCCTTCTGCTGCCTGAAAACACAAACAGGAAAAGTGAAATGGAATAAGAGAGAGAGAGAGAGAGAGAGACAGTCAGACAGACAGAAAAGGACAGAGACAGGACAACAACAAAGAAATGTAAATCTGCTCAAAAACATGCTCAACTCACAACTACTACAACTAACACTACTGCTACTAGCACATCCCAAATGCCATGCCACGTGACCTTGAGCCTAACTGGTGGTGCCCACAGCAGCATGCCTTCAGTCTAGCTCTTCATGAGCTAGCCAAGGCATGGGCACAGTCTCAGCTAGAACAATACCTGAACCCCTTCACTGTCCAAAGCCTGAGCGCGCACTGGCTGGGACCCATCATCGTCCCAAGTCGGCTCTGCAGCTGGAGTGCCCACTGGTTGGCTGCCATCATCCTCCCAGGTAGGATATACCGGATCAGCACGCACAGGTTGACTACCATCATCATCCCAAGAAGGCTGGGTAGAATCATCCCCCCAGCCAGTGCGCACAGGCTGGTTACCATCATCATCCCATGTCTGGCTCTCTGCTTGCTGCAGGGGGACGGGGTTGGGGCCGTGTGGAGTGGTGGGGGGCAAGGGTAGGAGGGCATATGGAAGCCAGGGGAAGGCATGGCCAGGTGTCAGTCACAGGGACCAGTGAAGGAAGAACGAAGGCCAGGAGAGTGTGAAAGAAGTGAGCATTGCTGTGACTTTAACAAGAATGATTTTTTTGGAAAATAAAGAGCTCCTGTGTTAAACATGTAGCATTAGAGGTATAAAAATGCACCATAATCTAAAGATAGAAGCTGCACAGATTATAACTGTATATGATAAGATTTTTAAAGGAAATAAGTTTGGCGTATTGCTATTAATTGTCGGTGTTTCATGATTTTTTTCAGTATTTACTCAAGTCAAATTTGAGTATGTAGCAAATTTTGTAAAAATTGTAATTTTTAATATATTACATCCAATTGGTATAAGGTAAGAAATCCTCTATGCAGCATTTGTTGCTACTAAAGTCTGATTATATATTAAAGACAAACAGAGAGGAACACAGAGACATTTACAAACGTGCTTCAAAAACGTAGAGTGCTACAAAACAACTGAATATACTGAGTGTATGTTAACAACCCACTCACCTCCCATGAATCCCAGGTCTTTAGCAAACCACAGTGTTCAGGAGATTAAAAAAAAAATAACATTGGGACAAAACATAAATATGACACTAATGAACAACTAAAACAAAACCACAATGTATTGTTAGTCTGAGAGAGAGTTGGAGAGACACACCGGTGGGTTGGTGGCACCTGGTGTTGTAGCAGCCTGCAGTGCATCTAAGTCCATGTCCAGAAGATTACTAGTGGCTGGTTCATTATACTATTGGAGGGGAGAAAAAATATATAATGATTTAAATAAATTCAACGTAAATACCCCTAGCCTTATTGCACCTTTGAGCTTGGATTAAAACTGACTTCTGTTGGAGATGTTACACTGATGCCTGGTGTAGATGATGCCTCATCAAACAGGTTAATAATGTTGTCCTGCTTCAGATCCTTTGATGGAGTGACTTTCGGAGGTGGAGGAACAGCAGGTTTCAGCTGTTAAAACATACCGACATGCTTTTTAATGTTAAGAGAAATGTTAACATTTTCACATGGTAAGCAATTAACCTAAAAAACACCTTTGGTTTCTTAAAAGCTTCCTTCAGAAAACAACACAAACATGCCAACTTGAAAATCTCTGAACAATACCTTGTATCAGTCTTTTATGCTTTTCATTTCCTTACACAATTTAAAAATAACTGGTACTTTTGACCACGTACCTACATCTTATGATGAATAAACCAATTAAAATTGTGACAAACGTGTCAAAGAGAAACTTCTGGCTAAAAAAACGTACATTAAAAGTATAGAAAGTGTTTCTTTCTCCTGTAACTTAGATTGTACATAGAATCTGGAAATGTACAATCCAGGATTTTTGATCGCGTGGTTCAGATGCAGCACACTGAAGGCTGAAAATTGCAGGAGCATTCTTTTTAAGAAACAAGCTCTTAAATGTTCTGTAGAAACCAAGGGTGATTTTTCTAAGTCAAAACTCCAAATAACCATTTTGGCACCTTTATTCTTTGGAGTGTAGGTAGTGACAGGGAGACTACTGTTGAATATAAGTATTAAAAGGCCACTAAAATACAATGGTAGTGCATCATTAGTACCTTAGATGGAGATTTGGGGATGGCTGGTGGTCCTCCTGGGCTCAGAGTGTGATTGGCATCTTGTATTCTGTCACTAGAAAACGAAGGATAGCTACATTAACTGCATGTCCATAGGTTTATTTGGATTGAGGGACCTCTTACTCTCATGCTTGGTTTAGGCCCCATTCAAGCCCAGCTGCTGTGCATTGCAGACATTAACCTCAGCAGGCAGTTCTGTGTCACTCTGCTACATTAGCCTAGATGTATCATTCAAAAACTAGGCTTAGACTGCAGTAACAAAAGCAACATTTGTTCATGCAAAGAACCTTCCATAAGTTGTTCCTTGTGCAAATGAATTCTATACATGCAAGCTTCAGGGTGGATTCACATAATGCATTTAAACAGGAACTACAGACAACATAATGTGTACAGTTTCCATCTGAAACAAGACAACTGCTGTCCATGTGGGCAGCAAACGGCAGCAACGCAAAAGCCTCCATTAAGTGAGAAAGCACACATACATACACAGCACGCATACACACACTCACACATTCTCAAACATACATGGATCCACACACACACACAGCACTACAGGGCTGCCATTGTTACCTCCGTGGAGCTGCTGCTGATGTCCCCCCTCGGGTTTCTCCTTTTCTGTGAGAGTGGTGTTGTTTTTTATTTGTTTATTTATTTATTCTTTTGCATGTTTACAGTGTGGTCAAACTAAGCAGACATGCTTGTATCTGTCTTGATATAATAATAACAATAATAATAATACAGTTTATTCATAGGCACCTTTCTGACACACAAGGAGACCTCTACTGAATGAACTGGCAAATTCTCAGAAAAATGTGTGGTTAATGTAGACTATTCCAAGGTGAATTAATCATCACAGCAATAAATATATATTTATGACTGACCTGGACACATCTTGATTCTCCAGTTTCACCAACGTATCGTACATATTTTGGCTCAGCTGTAAAGAAGAAGCAGACGTAAAAAAAACCCTTTAATTTCATATAAAAAGCATTTTAAATTCTAGGTGGGGTAGCGCTTTCTTTTGGTGGGGTAGAGTCATTTATATCCTAATTAAAGGATAATACCATGGTCAAATAACGGTAATTCCATTCATATGATGTCATATTAATTTCCCTGTCCTTTCAGGTTTGGTCTGGGGTTGAACAGAATTTCCTCAGCCCAATTCAGTGTCAGACTTAATACATGATGATGTCACTCAGACAGGCTTTAGTTTGGACCAGGTTTCTGAGTTTGGGTGAGGTTAAGACTATATATCAGCTCGCACCTTTTTAAAGCTCTGGAGTCCTTACCTTTCCTATCTCTCTGTGAAACTTCTCCTCCAGACCAGACACACTCTGGAAAGTGTTCACATAGAAACCAACACGGCTACAAAAGAAAAAAGTACATGTACATCAAAAGCATGATATTTGTCATGGCCATCCATTCATTGTGATGCCGGAGACTATTCAAGATCCCACAAGGGGAAAGGCAGAAACACCCTGAGCAGGTTAGCTGTCCATTGAAGGGAAGACATACAGACAAACATTCTCATGCACACACACTGTCACATTCTCAGAGCTTTTTCATATCTCGTTTGGGCTGTGAAAGGAAACTGCAATAACTGGCAAAACTAATAGAGACATGAGGATAAAATGGGGCAAAAAGAAGTAAAAAAAATTTAAGTGAAGGTGAAAACATCGATAATTTAAAATTCTGGTCTTCCATTAAGGTATTATGAAGCCTACAAAATACACTCTTTGAGGGGGAAATCCTACATGAAAATATTTTTTATGAACATGTCATGTTCATGTCCATTGCTGGCTACTAGCTCATTGTTTGAATATAATAAAGCAACACCATACTGAAGCAACAGTAAAGGCACTGTTAAAATATAAAGCGATTTTTAAGCAGGTTTATTTTAAGCCAAACTGATTGATGGTTTAAACACAACAAATAACAATACTTGACACTGGTGCTAGTGGCAGGGAGAAACTAACATATGAAAAGGACATACAGTTGAGTATTTTGTCTTTTCC